>JASANA010005209.1:0-55913 GCA_030248095.1 Ptycholaimellus sp. GST1_10
CTAAACTTAAAGTTTACGTAACTCAAACAAAGGCCTATTTTGGAGCAGCTTTCTGGAGGCATGGCCGCAATTGCCGCCTCAACTCCGCCTACTCTCTGCCTGGCCACGAAAGCCTTTTCTGGACTGGCCTAATGAGAGCAGCTTCCCAGGACAGCGCTGCATAACCTTCGCATCCCGCTCAGAAAAGCCTCAATCAACATCGCAAGAAGCAAGCGGAAAGTCCTACTTTTGGAACAAAAGACGGCCTTTGGCCCTCTTTCGATGCCTTTAAAGAGCCGACTACAAAGGCTCTCCGCAATCCTCCAAGCGGCCCAACTCCAGCAAGAAGCTCTTGCCCGGCTTCTTCTACATGGCCGCCATCAACAACGTCTGCGTCCCTTACACCTCTATACCCCCTCCAATCCTCTGCGACCGGCGTTTAAGCAAGCCAAGCTTAAAGCCCGCCTTTCGCATCAACGGCGAATGCGCCCCTCTTCTGCCTTCCATTGGCCCCAAGCCTCAAAAGCCCCGCCACTGTGCACAAGCTCAGCTTGTCTGCTCACTTCTTCGCCGCCGGCCGAGAAGGAAGAGTACCCTGGACAGGAACCTGGACCGCTTGGCCAGGGCCTAGCCAATCATCAGACAGAAGAGCAGCGTTCGCATTGCCGCCACCAATGACACCTCAAACCTTCCTCTTCAATCCTTATGTGGATAGAAGGCGAAGTCCAGCTCCTGCTATCGCCGCCACAAGAACATTGTCTATCTGACCACCGGCGCGTTCAGCACATCCTACTGACACCTTCTATCTACACTCAACCCTCATCCTTCTGAGACAGATCAAAGAGGTGCAAGAGTGCGATCGTCTACGCCAAGTGCTCCCAACTGGGCATCTCTGAGATGCAGAACATCTCCCACCGATGCCACGCAGACAGCGTACAGATGAACGCCAACAACCCTGCACCTCAAACACTCTTTCTTTCTCCTGAGGATGGGAGCCAAAGACTAGCTTCTGCTACCGCCGCTTCGAGGTCATCGTATTTTGTGGCACCGGCGCACCTGCCAGTCTTCCTAACAACACACCTCTACCCTCCAGCCTCACATCCCATAGCTGAGACAGGCCAAGATTGGCCTTTGGCGCACGCAGAGCTTATACAGCCGGCGCCTCTCAGACTACAGACAGGAGTTGAAGATCTTCTATCGCCGCCTCGAGATCATCGTATTTCGCGGCACCGGCGTATCTGCAAGTCTTCATAGCACCTCCTTTCTGCCCCAGCCTCCCAACCTGGGCCGGCCAAGATTGGCCTCGAGTGCGCTCTGCCCAGCCACGCAAGCCTAGCTGGGCATCTTAGAGACGCAGAGCCTCTCCAGCCGGCGCCTCTTTGACAGCGCACAGACGGACGCCGACAGACCCCTACCCCTCCTCAACAGTCCCTTCCATCTACCCCCCAAGTACTCCTTGCGGAGCCCCAAGGCCTAGACCGGCTTCAGCAAGCGCTGCTTGGACAGCGTACAGATGGACACCGACGGACCCGACAATTGTCCGTCACTCATCCTCCTATACCTCCTTCAACCCCCACCAGACTGTTCATATTTGACACGGCCAAGGACGCCTGGCTGAGCCTCTGGGACTTCCAGAACTTCTGCAACCAGCACAGCCTCAACCAGCTCTACTTGGACGACGGATAGATGAACAGTCGGATTGCGCACCTTCATCCTACCCCTCTATCCTCCTTCAGAGGACTTGGATGGAGCGGCATCGAAAAGCGCCCTCAAAGACTGCGCCGTCTCTGGCTTGAAGCAGGACAAGCATGTCTCTGCGCAGCTCCAGCCAGCGGAGTTAACTAGCGCTGCCCTTCAAGTCAACGCTGAACGGGAACATTAAAGTTTAACTTTAATGAAATATTCGGCGGAAATTTGACGCTTCTATTATCCTAAAGACGGATAAAAGAAGATGTCCAAGAACTTCGGTTCTACAGCGTCTGACAGAGATTTGCCGACCTTCTAAATGGCGCAAATCTGCAAGGACTGCGGCTTCAAGGCCTTCGCCTATGTCTTTGGCTTCGGCTTCCAGGTCTCCGCCTCCTACAGGATGCCCATTGACTTCCACTCATTCCCCGCCAATCAATCGATTGCCAAGAATGACGGGTCAATGATCTTCAACGGCCAACACATTTCCTCCCAGCTCTTCAGCTACAAAGGACTGAAATGCGTCTGGCACGGGCCTCCGGCCAACCTCTACGGCCTTGTTCATCAAGCTCAGCAGCATCTGGACCGTCTTCAACTGCGTCATGAACAAGACACGGGCCTCCGGCCACCCTGCAACAGCCTGAATAGGCAGGCACAGGCCTCCAGCCACTAGGAGTTCAACCTGTCCCTGCACTCCCGTTCTAGCAGCCTTCCTCTGAGCAACCTCGCTCTTTGGACTCTGACTGCGAACGGAAAGTGTCAAACAGCAACAACTCTTTCAAGTCAACCTGTCCCTGCAGTTCCCCTTTAGCAGCCTTCCTCTGAGCAACCTCGCTCTTTGGACTCCGACTGCGGGTGGGAGTTGTCAAACAGCTTGACTAAGTCTCAAGGGTCAACCCTCATCTCTAGCAGCCTTCCTCTGAGCACCTTTGCTCTTTGGACTCCGACTGCAGACCTGAGAACGACCAATGACGCGGCATCCGACCTTCGCATTTCTCTTACAGCAGCCTTCCTCTGCAGACTGTACTTCAATCGCTAGCAGCCTTCCTCAGTGGACTCCGACTGCGGATTGAACCGTGAACTCAGATGCACTGCGACAAGCCCCGCCTAAGAGCTACCAGGAGCCAGCGGGCAAAAACTACTCGGCTTCTTGCTACTCAATCCGTCGCCCTTATGGGGGGGAGGCGGAACGACTGCAAGAGCACGCCCTGCCCACCCTCTGCCGCATTGCTGAGGAAGCGGGAGAGAAGCAGGATCAAGGCAGGGGCGGCCGACATGGGAGCGGCTGCCACGTGAGGGAGCTGGCAAAGCACCCTCGTTCTTACTCACTTCGGGCTGAGGGCCCACCTGTTACTCTGCAAAGGCCTAGTAAGCCTTTTGCCGCCTCGTGCCATCGACGGATGGGAGGAGGATGCAGAGGAGAGCAAATTTGTCTTACGGGACTCTGAGCTGACGAGCACAGAATTCGCGACCGCACAGGCCTACTAGGAGGCAATGACACGCGCCCAGCCTACCAGGCGGCTGGTTAATCGACGCGGGAAGGAGTACGGAACACAAAACCCTCAGCCTCCGTCGGACTCCGCCAGGGGATGATTCGACAAGTGCAGACTACGAGGAGTCTGTTTAGCAGCCAATTAGGTGGCTGATCTTGTCAGTGCGGGCCAAAAGGAGTCCGCCTCGCAGCCAAACTGGTGGCTGACTGGATGAGCACAGACTACGAAGAGTCTGTTTCGCAGCCAACTAGGTGGCTGATTCTCGTCAGTGCGGGCCACGAGGAGTCCGCCTTCGCAGCCTACTCGGTGGCTGACTGGACAAGCGCAGACTACGAAGAGTCTGCTTCGCAGCCAACTAGGTGGCTGATTCTCATCAGTGCGGGCCACGAGGAGTCCGCCTTCGCAGCCTACTCGGTGGCTGACTGGACGAGCGCAGACTACAAGGAGTCTGTTTCGCAGCCGACTACGCGGCTGATTCTTGTCAGTGCGGGCCACGAGGAGTCCGCCTTCGCAGTCTACTTGGTGGCTGACTGGACGAGCGTAGACTACAAGGAGTCTGCTTCGCAGCCGACTACACGGCTGATTCTCATCAGTGCGGGCCACAAGGAGTCCGCCTCGCAGCCAAACTGGCGGCTGACTGGATGAGCGCAGACTACGAGGAGTCTGCTTCGCAGCCAAACAACTGGCTGATTCAAGCAGTGTGGACTACTAAGAGTCCGCTTCGCAGCCAAGCTTGTGGCTGATTGGACAAGCGGACTACTAATCGTCGGCTACAAAACCAACAATGACTACTTCCGGCATCAACTCATCGATAGCTCTGTGGAATGCTATTTTTGCTGCGACTGCTTCAACGGTTCGAAAGTTCACGGCAGCGGACTTTAGCTGGCAAGGCTTGGCTAAAACATTCCTGCGCCAATTTACCGCCTATGCAAGCCCTCCGCCCACTATTCGACACCAGCAAAAACAGCCTCTCCACCTGCGCCCCCTCCGCTGTACACTCCACTCTTCAGCGCCACACACACCCACCCCCCCCCCCCCAAAACACCCCCCTGCAAGAACCTGCCCCTCCCCCAGCCTATGCAAGAAGGGCGGCAGGAAAAAGAGGGCGGACTAATTGCCCCCCTCTACTCTCCCCTCTGCGGGCCTACGTTTTTTTGGCGCAAGCTCTGAAAAAGCGGCCCCCAGAGAGCGCAAACAACTGAAGATTAATGACCCTCCTTACAACCACACCCTACTCCCTACGCCCTCCCCCAGCAAAGCGGCTTCCAAGGAAGAGCCAGTGTGGAGGACAGATGACTCCGCCTGCCACCACCCCCCGCCCCCTTTTTGCGCCTCTCGCAAAAAGCGGCCTCTGCACGGACACTCATTTGTCAGCTCTAATCACCCCACCGCCTCAGAGCTAGGATCGTTAACGATCCCCCCTTCTCTTCCTAATGGCCCCCTCCATCAACTTTACACACCCTTCCTCTACACGCACTGGCTGAGCGTGCACAGGGAGCTCCTTTCGACACCTAATGGTGATAAACAATGCCAAAGTTTTTCCGCCAGCCCTCCGGAGAGACAGGCCTCTGCCAAGCCTGCTTTGGCCTCCACACACAGGAGCCTGGAAACTGCTCCCCCACTCCTCCACACCTTCACCACCTTCGAGCCACTATGGCCCCACCCCCGCTGCAGGGGGAGGATCAGAGGTACCCAGCCCCATCCAGCTACTCCTCCAGCCACAGCCAGTCTCTTGGCCAAGCCCCCCATCAGAGCCCCTCACTTCCCACACAACCTCAGAGGCCCGTCTGAGCTGAACTCTGAGCCCCAACTCCAATCCCACAGCCACTGTCCACTGCTGTTGCCATCGACCCTCAAGCCCTAGCAGCCCATCGTCAATGGCCTCCAGCCCTCTTCATCGGCCCCTGACACATTTCTCCCCAAGAAATATGTCCGCCGATCACGTCCTACACCCGACAGTCGCTAGCTACCACGCCCCTCCACCCCCTTCCCTCAACCCACACTCTTCCCAGGGAGACGAAATAGACGCCACGCCACACCAAGATGAGGAGGGAGAGGAAGGAGAGGAGGTGGGAGAGGAAGAGCCAGAGGAAGCAGCCAGCTCCGAATCGGAGCCGGTGAGGAAGCAAACACACTTCTCGGACAAGCCGCCGAACTCGGACAGCCAGGAGCCTGCCGACATCTTCTCCGGGGAGAAGGACCTCCTAGCCTTCCTACAAGGAAGCGAGGAGCCCAAGGACAGGAGCCAGAAGTCTCCTAAATGCGTCCGGCGATCTTCCAGCAGCCGCCGATGGTCGCCAAGACGAGAGGCCGACTCTTCTTCACCGACGAAGGCGGAGACAGAGCTTCAGGTCCTTTCCGCACTCATCCCTCTATCACCAGCCCACCTGCCGCCCGAGGGAGCCCCAGGAGCCCCATCTTCAATGGAAACGGAAGCTAGCTTCTACAACAGCACGGCTTTGGCCAATCCATCGCCAATCCTTTTGTCCCCTGCGCAGACGGAGACCTCTTCCCCGGCCTCGTCTCCAACTCCAACCGCTGCCAGGGTCACATTCGCTCCACTCCCTCTTCAGGAAACTCTGCCGTCAGCGGGCCTAGAGGAGAGGAGAAGAGGTACAATCCTGACATCACTGTCTTCAGCTCTAGTTGCGGCCAGGGTCACCTTCGCTCTGCCTCCCCTCCAGGAAGCTACGTCGTCGGAGGAACTCAAGGAGAGGAGGGGAGGAACTGCCCTAGCGTCATCACCTCCTGCTCCGGCCGCGCCCATGGTCACCCTTACCCCGCTTCCTTTCCCAGAAGCTCCAGCCCCAGGGAGTCTCGAGAGGAGGAGGAGAGAGGCGGAACCGGGATACAGGAGCTCGCAAGCCTACCTGAACACCGGCTCCAGGTTGATTGACAAGCTGGAGCGAAGCTGCGCTGATCTCCTCCAGCGACTCCACTGGAGGGACGACCGCATATGGGAGATGGAGCGACAAGTTCAGCAACAGAAAGGCGCTGTCATCGGATCCCGCCTCAACTCACTCCAAGCGCAGAAAGCACTTTCCTTTGAAAGACAGTGCTTGGGGTTGGAGGCGAAGGTGACGGCGCTGGAGAAGGACCGCGAGGAAGCATGGAAACAGCACGCCGCCGCCGAATCCGAGAAGGAGCAGGCTATCCAGGAGTGGAGCCAAGCTCAGGCGGCACGGGACAAGCTCGAGTGCGAGAAGCGAGCCCTCCAACAGCAGATGAACAAGATCAAGGGAGACGGCTTCGTCATCAGCTGGAAGAAGGCCGAGAGCCTCCACGCTGCCTTCGACGGACTCCGCCAGATGCGCCAGATGCAATCCGGTCTGCAAGAGACCTCAAAGTTCATCCAGGCCATGTCCGCCGCCGTCGACGGGCTGCCCGAGGTCGACCAGGCCATGACGAATGGAGGGAGCTCTGAGCAGCCACGGCGACAGGATGCTCTGGGAGCATCTGCGTCATCAATGCGCTCCCGCTCACGCTCCCGCTCACGCTCTCGCTCACGCTCATGCTCGCCTCTACCGCGAGTCACGTGGAGAGCCAACACGAGGAGGGAGGAGAGCAACGGATGGTGGATGTGAGCAAGAAGCTCCGTTTGCCGCCAGTGGTGATGAAGAAGCCCATGCTGGACTTCTTCAACAACCTCTCCGAGCCCTCCTCATAGCCCTTTCCCCACCTTCATTGTCGCCGCCGCAGCGATGCGTGCTTACTGCCTTCCCTGTCTGCCTCCCCTCCTGTGAGAATCAGCGCAGAGAGCAACCGCAGAACAGAAGGAGAAACACAGCTCAACCGGAGCAAGTCAATGACGCACCACGGGGAAGAAGGGATCGGAAGATTCGCTCAGGAAAGCGACGCATCCTAACAGCCTGAGACACAAGCCAGGAGAAGTGAATCCAGACGGGATCTAGCAACCCCAGAGAACCTTTGGAAGTAGTAATGTGAGTTCCGTCCTCGGCCTTCACGATCTACGGAAGCTACTCGCTAGTCCACTCATCGAGGCTTCCGAGTCTGAATGGACCTAAAGGACTAGAGGAATGACTGGAGTCGTGATCTTCAGTCCAGTCTTCAGTCATGCGATCGATCGAAGGCCACTGGTCCAGACTAGACGTCGAAGACTAGGAGAGCCTTCTCAACTCTCCAAGAGGACAGCCGACTGCGTCGTCTGCTACTACTACTCAGCGAGGGCAAATGGGAGATTTAGATGTGGACAGCTGTGAGACATGATCATCTCCTGCTCACCGTCAATAGCAAGGCTGCCAATGCATCCGACGGCGAGCACAGCATCTCACACATCCACAGCTTTTCTTACACCTGCCCAGAACCACGGAACGATAACTACCAGGACTCTGCTCTGCAACACTGCAGTTTCTGCTTCCTGTCGGACATGTGCAGCGACGTGAAGCAGCCCGAGTCCAGCCTTGTCATCGTCTTCCACGGCCACCACTTCAAGACCAAGCCCGGCGTCCAGAAGCTCAGCTCCTTCAAGGACACCATGTTCCCACACAAGCCCTAGCCAACCTTTGGGCTGCCTCATGCATTCTCGTAGCATGATGCCCGCATTGGACCAGGCCCACGGGAACCTGGACGGCGTCACCGACCGCTTCCGCCTGGACGAACACGAACTGCGTGCCACCAGATGGCATCGTGGATGACACACATCCACCTTATTCTTCACTTCATCGATTTCGACGACGGTAGAGCCTGGGGCAAGCTGATGCTGAGCCGCATGCTCTACACCGGCGACAACTTGGGGCCTCCCTCCTCCAGTTCATCGCCGCCCAGTCATCGTCAGTTGAAGCGACAAGGCGGCAGCATCAGTGCATGCTGCCATCCTTTGATCCATCCTGGAACGAAGCCCTAAGACTTACACTACGCCATCTTAGTCAAGGCCGCAGGAATTGTAACATCACTTGGCCACCCATCGTCAGGCCAAGCTATGCTTCCCTGGCACCACACGCCCTGCACTCACTTTCCTTGGCCGCCGGGAGGGAAGAGTACCCAACGACCTGACGACCCGACGACACACCCGACACGAACACCTGACATGGGGAAACAGGAAGCCAGACTGGGCTACTGCCTGCAGACATGCAGACAGATGGCCAGCGCCTTCGTTGGCAGGAAACACTGCCATAGCCCCTGCTACACTCTCCTCCCCCACACTTCCCACTACACCTGTCACAGTCGGTCCAGACAGAGCTCCTTCTACCGGTCTAGCCTTGACCAACACTCTGGACAATGCGACAGATGACAGCAACGGAAGATGACTACCGCTTGACGACAACAGTAGTCATCTTCAACGTGGAGCCAGAGGGATACCAGTGCTAGTTAACGACACCCCCGCCTGCTAGGCAAGCACAGGAAAACCTACCGTCCACGGGAGACTGCCAGAAATCCAGTCAGTCACAACCGGATCCTTAGCCCCCCAGCATGCTACTGGGAACTGACGGGTTTCCTGCCTGCTACTGCCAACCTCCCAAACCTTTAACATGACATCGGAGAACACTGAGACCATCTGTCTTGACTGGAGGACACCCACGCCTCTGTCCAGCCACCGCCAGCTACTCAGGACCCATCCCTGCCACAGCTGGTGGCCAAGACCTTCTACTCACTGCCGCTGGTGGCCAAGGTCTCCCGTCGGCCACCGCTGAAGGCCCGGACCGCCAGCCTGACGCTTGAGGCCGCAAAGGTTTCCTACTACTGCCGGAAGCTTTCTAGATTTCCTGCCTGCTGTTGCTGGCCGCCCAGGCCTCCAGCACAAGGCTGGAGGCTGTCAAGACCTTCCCACTGCCAGCCGCCCAGGCCTCCAGCATGATGCTGGAGACTACCAAGGCCCTCTACCCACCCCTGCCAGCTGCCAGAGCAGTTCCTGCCAGCCACCAGAGGCTATCGAGATCTCCTGGCTGCTGCCACTGGCTAACAAGACCTTCTACCCCCATGGCACGCTGTTCAGGCCTCCAGCGTGATACTGGAGGCTGCCCGGGCTTCTCACTCACTGCTGGAGGCTGCCCAAGGCCCCCCCCCACTGCCATCAGATGTCGAAGACCCTGTCTGCTGTCGGAGGCTGCCAAGGTCTCCTGGCCACCTCCACTGGCCATCAAGACCTCCCCAATCTCCGCCACAGGCTTCCCAGGAGCCTCAAGCATCGCTGCTGACCTAGAGCCTTCTGCTGGCCAACGCAGACTCCTCAGGAGCTTCCAACACTGCTACTGGCCCCCAGAACCATCTGCTGGCCATGGCAGCCCTCCAAATACTGCTTGCCTGGTGCCATGGACACTGGGAGTCTCAAGCTGGCCACCATTGGCCCCCAGTGCCTTGTGCCTGACCCATGTAGTCTCCGGCACACTATCACCGCCCACCGGAGCCTCAAAACTACAGCTGCTACTGCAACTGGCCTCCAGCCACTCACCTGCAGTAACTGGCTTCAATAGCTTCTGGCTGCCCTTGCAGTCTTCAGAAGCCTTCAGCCTACTGCTGCTGGCCCTTGCAAGCTTCTGTCCGCCTGTCTAGCTCTAGAAGCTTCAGACCTACTGCTGCTGGCACTGCGAGCTGTTGCACACCTCTGTGGCCCCTAGAGGCCTTTTGGCCTACTGCGCTTGGCCTCTGCGCCACCTTGTGGCCTCCGCATAGCCTTGCAGCTGCTGCTCAGCTACCATCTGGCCTCTGCGCCACCTCAACACCTCTGTGCAGTCTCACTGACTGGCCTCTACAGCCTCACCACATGGCCTCTATGTGGTTGCACAGCCTAGCCTCTGAGCAGCCTTGCCAACTGGCCTCTCAGCTGCATCACCTGGCCTCCACACAGTCTTGCGGCCTCCACACAGCCATGCTGCAGGACCTCAGTACACCTTTGCTGCCAAGTCTCGGCAGTCTGGCCACCTGGCCTGCATGAGCCTCACTCGCCACTGATGCTCAGCCTTCACAAGCTTCTGTGACTGCTGCTATGAGCCTGCACACCCCTGCTTCTGCCGCCGGAACACACCTACACCTACTCTATCAGAAGGAAGACAAGGATGATGAAGAGATAGAGTGCTGGAAGCCACATGCAATCAGAACAGCTCTAGCTGGTTGATTGCCGCTGCCCAGCATCATGCCTCCTGGCCCCGACAATGCCACTACTTGGCATTGCATGTCCTGGCCCCAACATCAATGCCACCACCGGCATTATGCCTCCTGGCCCCGACAATGCCACTGCCTGGCATTGTGCCTCCTGGCCCCGATGATGTAGCTGCCTGGCATCGCGCCTCCTGGCCCCGACGACAATGCCGCTGCCTGGGATCATGCCTCCTGGCCCCGACGACGCTGGACATCTTCGATGCCTAGGCCACCATCACCGCCTGGCCTTCAGAGATGTCTGGCCCGCCATCATCGCCTGGCCATCTGCGCTACCCGGCCCACCATCATTGCCTAGCCGTATGCGCTAACTGGCCTGCCATTACTGCCTGGCTATCTGCGATGACTGGCCCGCCACCATCGCCTGGCCACTTGCACTCCCCGGCCCACCATCGCCGCCTGGCCATCTGCACTCCCTGGCCCGCCATCGTCACCTGGCCAGCTGCACTTCCCAGCCCACCATCGGCCCCTGACCATCTGCACTGCCTGGCCGGCTATCACCCCCTGGCCATCCATATGGCATAGCCATCTGTGATGCCTGATCTACTGCCGTTGCCTAGCCATCTGTGCTGCCTGGCCCATCATCAGGGAATGGCCTACTTGGCCCAGCCATCTGCACTGCTTGGCTAGCCATCTGCACTTCTGGCCATCATCACCATGGGGGAGGCAGAGCAGATCGAACTGGCCAGATGACACGGGAGGAACAGCGCCTCCGCGGAGTGGGCCTTCCACCAACGAGCTTGCATGACCAACACCATCGAATAACTACTGACCTCATCCTTGGAGACGTTCGATTACCAATCCCCACGACCTCAGACTTCAAGGGTTGCCCGCTCGGAGTTAAGCTAGTGCTCGTCTCCGCCCTCCTTCCACTCAGTCCATCACTCAAACTGAACCTCACAATTCCTCCGTCGACGGACCTCGGACATCAGCACTTCCACATCCACCGCCAGCAACTTGGATACCAACCACGGCAACTGGCATCCTGTGACCAAGCACCAAGGCACGTAACCTCTTCATAGCTGTCACTGCCCACCGCAACATACACATAAAAGTCTACAATCGCCCCCTACTCCTCCACCTGGATGCTAGCCACTGGACTGCAGTGACCAACGTCACAACTTAACACCACCTAGTAGCTTTCGGAAGCAGTCAGTACACTGCTATGGGCCAAGCAACGGTGCCAATGCTCCGTGGATCCACCCAGTACTGCGGACGAAAGATACCACCTTGTTGCACGGACCCCTACGACATCATGGGCCCTCATGGGCCAGTTCCATTATTGGCGCCAAAATGGCGCCAGTGTGTTAAAAATGTCTCCCGGTGCCATTTTGTCCCTGGCGCCAAAAATGCCGATTCCATTATTGGCGCCATAAAATGGCGCCGGGGACACCGGCATGTCCACCGGTGGACATCCATGTCTCTCGGCGCCATTTGGCTATGTCCACGATTCCATTATTGGCGCCGGCGCCATTTTTTGGGGACATGAAATGGCGCCAAAGCGCCACTTTTTGTCCCCTGCCTCTGGGGGGGAGACATGGCACTGGAGCATCATTTTCGGTTGGGAAAGGAAGGATGGGAGGGAAGGGAAGGACAGGAGGGAAGGGGAGGACGAGAGGGAAGGAAGAGAAGGACGGAGAGGGAAGAAAGGATGGGCGGGAAGGAAGGAAGGACGGGTGGGAAGGAATGATGGGGTTCTTTTTTTTTGATGCTAATTATTGGCGCCAGTTCCATTTTTTAACCCATCACTGCCCCAGACACGTTATTTCTGAACTGTTATAAATCGTATCTTAGTTTAGTTTCTGAAGTTTTGAATGCGCACAATTTCTCAGGCCCTGCCACGTAACTCTATAACTAGGGACGCAATTTACCCACTATGGTGCTTTTTTTGGAATGGAGGACATTCATGAGTAAAATTAGAGCCGCGACAAAAGACGTCACCACCCCAATGTCCCTATTTATGGAAATGAAGACATGGCACTTTTTTTGGAATCACTTCCGCTGACTTCCAGGCGCCTTGGACAGAAGGCAATCTGTCTCTAGGGACATCGCCATTGCCACATGGCGCTATTTATGGAACCGGCCCCATACGAGTCAACAAAGGCGATACAGCAAAGATGTCCTCGGCTCGGCCAGGCCTGAAGGTCGGTACAACTACAACAAGGCATAGTTCTCACAACTGACGGAACCTCACCACTGTCCGACTATAACCAGAGACAAGGCCGGGCGGGAGGGATAGGGTACCCAGACGCCCATCGGCAGACATCTTCCTGTTTCCTCCCACAGGATATACACCCTTCACTCCTTCATTCAAACAAGATGGAGAGAACCAACCCATCACCTGATGGACAAGCCACCAGGCTTGGTAATCAGGAAGAACTGGAAACGAGGGAGACGCATGGAGAGGGAAGGAGCTCCTAGTGACGAGCAGAAACAACGGAACTTCCATGGCTGACGTTCAACAATTCATCTGCCATCAGCACCAACAACTAAGAATAAGCGAACGCGAAAAAGTGGAGCTGAGTGGAGAATGGAACGGGAACGGAATGAGATCGTCGATACCTCATCCACAGACCCACCCTTATCACCATCTCCGCATAGCATCACTCGCGCACCGCGGCCTCCACCTTGGTCAGAACCTAAGGCAAGGTCTGGTTGTAGCTGGAAATAAGGCACGAGTTCTCGCGTAACCACGTGCCAAGCCGGATTTCGAAGTCACTACGCTATCATGTCTACGCTCCGGACTTCTGAAGTCATCCTCTGCGATCAGTGCATCGAGGAAGTCGCGCCGACCGACCGTGTTCAATGCAGCAGCTGTCCACAAAACAGATGCTTGGCATGTGTTCAAGAGGAGCTAGGACCCATCCTAGGACCGACGAACGCCGGACTTCTAGTGCTGATCTGTCAATGGCTGGTAAGGAGTGGGCCGGCGACCTATCACTGTCCAAGCTGCACCCACACTAAGAACATCTCCTGGTGCTCCATCGTGGATCAGTTAGTAGCCCAAGGGGTCTTCCGTCCAGCGATAATGGACCACTTACCCATCCACAAAGACGAGGCCTCGGAACACGCCCAGTTCGTGGAGTTATGCGACGTCCTTCACTGCGAAGCCAGCGTGCTCGTGGAAGCTGTACGAACAGAACCAGGAGTGGGGGATGAGAAAGGACTGCCCAACACCACCATGGATAACCTCGAGGGAAGTGGTTCCGCCGATCACAGGACTCAAACAGACACAGCGCTTTCCCTACACCAGGACTACACCAACTTGGCACAAGTGGAGCTGGCGATTCTACTGATGGAGAATCAGCTGGGAAGGCTCTCCCCAGACAATCATCGCCAACAAAGGCTCTGACGCCACTACTGGAAGCTTCACTTCAACAGGGGACGGCTAATAGCCGCAGCGAAAACAGTCAGGAATACTGAAGTCCCAACCGTTCCGCCCTCATCATCCACCCATCCAGAGCAGACTGGACAGGAATTGTCAATCATGGAGCCAACTACAATCGACGACGTGCCAAATGAGATCCTAGAGCAGATACTACAACACCTGGACGGACATAGTCTAGTCTGCACTCGCCTTGTATGTTCCAGGTGGCATCACTTGGTGGATAGAGCGCCATGGGGAACCCTTCCCAAGGTTCACTATCGATCACTGACGGTGTCATCACACTACCGGATGGAGATTCGTCTGGAGAAATTCGTCGATGAGGCCATCCCGGGAGGAGTAGAGGGGGACGGAGAACCGCCAGTGAAGGCGTCTCGCTTCGACTCCTCCTCAGAAGGAATACGGCAAATTGTGAAGCAGAAGAGGCCAAGCCTGACTAGAAGCATCACTGGGACTACACTCAGACTCACCGAAACCATGTCTGACCCAGAAGAACAACGGCGCCTACTGAATTACTTCCGCCATGTCTCCGCAGACAAACTAGCACTACAAAGCCTGCGCGGCAAGGGACTGATGACGGTGCTGCTGATCTTCGAGAAGATGTGCCTGAACAACAAGGTACTGGTCCTTGACTCCTGCCACTTCGCCGGAGTCCCCAAGCAGATGGTCTTCCACTTCCTCAAGCCACGTCGAGGACGCTTGACGGAAGTGCAACTAAATTCCTGCCGTGACATGGAAAACTCCTTCTCTCCGTCTGAGTTCTGGAATGCCATAGGCCCACTATCCGGCCCCTTCCCTACTATCCGCCTCAAGGATCGTTATGCTGACTCCCCATGGATGAATCGGCTGGCTACCGGGATCTTATTGCTTCCTAGTCCACCTTGGATGTTGGACATCGATGGAATCCAACCCCTACCGGCAGCAGTGTACCGACGGGTATGTAACTGGCTCGAAGAGGATGCTGTGATGGGTTCGACGTGGGTGGAGGCAAGACAGAGGCAAGAGGCAACCACCAGTGATCTCAACTTGGAGCCAGCCATACCCAACCTACCCGAAACCGACGGAAACTTGAGTTTCGGAGTCGGCTCCAGAACTACAATCGTTCAAGAGGGTGCTGAGAGCTGGGAAGAAAACTCCATCTTGTCGACAAAACCAGGAGAGCCAACAGCTGAAGCGGAAAGACGTAACTTCATCATCAAGATTGACCACAATCAGAATCTTCGCCTTCGCCGATTTCAGTTCCACACATGGAACCACGTCCTACGTCCACGAGATATTCGCGTGCCGATCCGGATCAACAAAATACTGGAACGGTGTTTTGACGGTCAGAATCGCCACTCGAGAAGCCGACATCAAATGGTGTTGGAGAGACCAGATGGAGCTCGACTTTCCCTCCATTCACAACATTAAGCCCACCAACTATGATAACCCAATCACTACGTAACCGGCCCTCGACTAAACTGCTACACTTCGGCGACCTACTCACAATTGGACAGCCAGGCGGGCAGAGTGAACGCACCGCTCGTCCTCAACTACGTCATGTTGCAACGCATGAGCCTAAAAGGATTTCCAGCCTTCAGTCTACGACATCCCCAGGAGGACGAAGGCGGAGGGGACGTTCAGCTAGTGAGGAGATCAAGGCGTCCGCCTCTGCCTCCTCCACCCATAAGCCATCACGGAGATGTTCACCCACACCGACACCAGCCGGGAGTGTTCCGATGGAAGAATCTTCACGTCTCTTCTAATACTCACTCTCTCCACTCACGTCCTGCTCGAGCAAGTACTGGGCCGTGCCTGTGGACCTCTGAAACCACTCGACCCTAGGCTCACCGGAAGATGATTCTCTTCCAGTCCCCCTCAGAGTTGCGATGCTTGTAGACTAGATCTGAGGCCCCGTTCCTCTGCCTGCGCTAGTTATTGATGTGATCGATCCCATCCTTCCCGGCCGCCCGCGGGTGCGCTGTGCCGTTTCCCAAACCGGTTTCGTCCGACCCTTAGTCGATGAGGCAGGCGGAGGCCGGGATCAGTTGCTCTCTAATGTGGCTCGCTCTTCCCCAACCCGTTTCCGCTCTGTCTTCCTAACCCCCTTCGGTGACCACGATGAAAGAGAATCTTGCTACGTTCCTGCTGCATATCACCACAAGTTGATCGAGTGAATATTTAGTATCTTGAGCTAAAAACTATGATGACTACATTTGTGTAAAGTGTTGAAGACATTGTAAGCTTTAAAAAGGCATTTATGGTTGAAAAAGGACTAACATCGTTTTCAAAAACAAATCGATTTATCTATATTTTGCAAAGTGATTAAGTCCTATTGGCCTAGGAGCAATTGTTCCTAGGTGACCAGTTACCATTAATAATACTATTTCTAGACCGATTATCATTTGTATATAAACCCAATAAGGTAATTAAGGCGACGTCCCAGATGGGCTAGAATGGCTTTGCGCCAACAAGCTGAAAGAATCCCGAGAGGATGGTGACGAGATGTGCAACCGCTACGCAGAAGACTACCACGCCTGCCTCCCAGACTCTGACCGCCCCAGCAACGAAAGCATTGCCGAGGGAACCCCCACCAGAGAGTTCATCTTTTCTCACACTGAGGCAACCGCTACACAGAAGACTACCACGCCTGCCTCCCAGACTCTGACCGCCCCAGCAACGAAAGCATTGCCGAGGGAACCCCCACCAGAGAGTTCATCTTTTCTCACACTGAGGCAACCGCTACACAGAAGACTACCACGCCTGCCTCCCAGACTCTGACCGCCCCAGCAACGAAAGCATTGCCGAGGGAACCCCCACCAGAGAGTTCATCTTTTCTCACACTGAGGCAACCGCTACACAGAAGACTACCACGCCTGCCTCCCAGACTCTGACCGCCCCAGCAACGAAAGCATTGCCGAGGGAACCCCCACCAGAGAGTTCATCTTTTCTCACACTGAGGCAACCGCTACACAGAAGACTACCACGCCTGCCTCCCAGACTCTGACCGCCCCAGCAACGAAAGCATTGCCGAGGGAACCCCCACCAGAGAGTTCATCTTTTCTCACACTGAGGCAACCGCTACACAGAAGACTACCACGCCTGCCTCCCAGACTCTGACCGCCCCAGCAACGAAAGCATTGCCGAGGGAACCCCCACCAGAGAGTTCATCTTTTCTCACACTGAGGCAACCGCTACACAGAAGACTACCACGCCTGCCTCCCAGACTCTGACCGCCCCAGCAACGAAAGCATTGCCGAGGGAACCCCCACCAGAGAGTTCATCTTTTCTCACACTGAGGCAACCGCTACACAGAAGACTACCACGCCTGCCTCCCAGACTCTGACCGCCCCAGCAACGAAAGCATTGCCGAGGGAACCCCCACCAGAGAGTTCATCTTTTCTCACACTGAGGCAACCGCTACACAGAAGACTACCACGCCTGCCTCCCAGACTCTGACCGCCCCAGCAACGAAAGCATTGCCGAGGGAACCCCCACCAGAGAGTTCATCTTTTCTCACACTGAGGCAACCGCTACACAGAAGACTACCACGCCTGCCTCCCAGACTCTGACCGCCCCAGCAACGAAAGCATTGCCGAGGGAACCCCCACCAGAGAGTTCATCTTTTCTTACACTGAGGCAAAGCTAGAAGAAAAAATTTGAATATTTCAAGTACTTAAATCCATCGTTTAACCTGCCCTCAATTTTTTTAATTTTTTTTCATACACTTAGTTAAGTTTTTGCTCGCGGAAACGTGCACGAGGCTTAGGGTTGCTCACCAAGGAAAATTGATCAACAATTTTCTTCCTAAAACCAGATGTTTAACGTTTTACGATGTTTTACGATTTACTTAATCCTTCCCCTCAAAAACAAGATAAAAATTTAGACTGACAAATAAAAATTGAAAAATTATTATAGGGAAAAGCGACTTTTTAAAACGACCTAAATAAGTTTCTACATCTTTTCTAATTAAAAATATCAAAATGGACATTTTAAACATTGGAAATCCGTGTTTTGCGAATAGACCTTCTTACGCCGATTAATGTGGGAGTTCAAAAAGCAAAACATCAGCGAGCATAACCTAGCCTCAATTAAAAGAAATACTAATGCTAATACTAATACTAATGCTAACAAATCCAGTTATAGATCCTACGTGGCTTTAAATTAGTGGAGAAGCGTTTTTAACTCCCTTGTCAACAGCCCAATCGGAAGAACACCGTTGTCAAAATTTGCGCTATTGGTTGCTTGGGCAGTGCTTGGTGCAAAACACTGCCACTGCAACCCTTAACCCTTATGCGACCAAGTCTATGGCCTAGTGGGCAGGGTAAGGCTGGGATGCTGGATGGATAGCTGGTATATGCTTCCAGATGGATGCGAAGCTGCTGTCGTTCAGCCTGCGAGGTGTGCCGGGACTCGAAGCCCAGTTGGGCGGATGGTGATTGTGATGGGGAGAATATTCCCACCAGGCCTACCAGCCTACTTCTGGCTCTCGTCCCATGATGCTTTTCATTTTGCAGGCAACAAAGAAATGATAAGGAATTTGTACACAAAAGAAACAGGACAGTCTGTTCTTATGCTCCTTGTTTTCAGCTCTTGCTTGCTGAACTTCAAGAAGGAAACAACCTATTGTAAGAATAAACGAAGAAACAATATTGAGAATGAGTTAACAGTCGAATTTGAATGCAATAGTGATAGGTGAACGGGAAAAAGTTATGGTTTAGATCTATTTGACAAGCTTCTTAAATAGCTTCATATAGTTGAAAGAAAGCCACAAGTAAGGGCTAGAGCTTCATAATAAACCAGGAAAGCTCACCTCAAAAATAAAAACGCTGCGTATATGGCGCAAAGCGCAATAGGTGACCGCGGAGCGCGTCCTGTATATGTCGAGAATTCTTTCAAGACTTCAGGTATTACAGCGCAAAAAACGTATATAGCAATTTTCCAACTTTCTACCCAGAAAAGTGATGTTTCAAATGCTTCGGGACCAGTTCCACCCCTCCAGATCTTCCTAAAAGTTCATTATCTTCAAGCAAAAAAAAAGTTTGTCCAAATCGGTTGAGAATTCGCCATTTCTCAACATACCCCATATTTCAACCTTTCTACCCAAAAAAGTAATGTTTCAAATGCTCCGGGACTTGTCCCACCCATCCAGATCTTCCTAAAATTTTATTACCTTTCAGGAAAAAAAAAGTTTGCCAAAATCCATTGAGCCTTTTACATTATACCCCATTTTTCACCCTTTCTACCCAAAAAAGTAATGTTTCAAATGATTGGAAACCGGGTCTACCCCTCCAGATCTTCCTAAAAAATAATTACCTTTCAGGAAAAAAAAAAGTTTGTCAAGATCCGTTAAGAATTCGCCCGTTCCCAGCATTTCCAAGAACATACATATTTGGGCTGGCGCGAACAGAGCGCAAGCGGAGTGTCAGCGCCCAGCCCCTCTTTTCGACCCAGGTGTACGTTTTTGAGGTTATTGCTAGATCTCAATTTTGATAAGGCTCTAGCTTGTCACAGAGAGCTTCAATCTTTCTAATTCTTTTGGCATTGGAAAGAGCATCATCAAATTGACCAAAACTCGCGAGAAATCGCTGAAAAGTTGCAGAATTGTAGTAAATTTTGTAAAAAACCATTTGTCCGAACTCCTACTCCTCCTCCTCCTCCTTCTTCTCCGCATCTATTCAATGGACGATAGTAGGGATTCATTTCTTCCCCCACTCACCCCCCCCCGGGTCCTTGGGCCTCATGTATTGACTTTTATTCATAAGTCTTCAGTTAAGCAGCTATGCATATTCATCCGTGGTGTAGTGGTCTAAGCGATTAAACAGCTGGTTGAAACTGGGAGGTTCGAATCCTTCTTAGGCAATCATTTTTATTTTGGAAACTTTAAGTTGAAAAAACAACTGGTACCATCGGCAGGTCAAAATTAGAGCTCTTTTCTCCCAAAAATCGATTGCCCTAAGCATAAATCATGAAAATTTCACAAAAATATGTTAGTTTGCCAATAAATTTGAATTGTATTTTTGATTTTCGAATCTTTTCTTTTTGTTATATTTTTTAAATAATTATGTTTTTTTTAATTTTTTATCCATTAATATCTTAATATATTTTTGATTCTTTTATGTTTGTTATAATTTTTTAATGAGTTTATTTTTATTTATTTATTTTCCATATATTATAAAAAAATAACTTTTTATTCATACATTTTATACTATATTAAAAGTGGAAGAAATAACTGGTACCATCGGCAAGCCAAATGTTGGTCTCTTTTCTCCAAATTTTGTAATTTCCTCGAGCAAAAAGTCAAGGAAATACATCTACTACTTGTGGAATCTGCTGCGTCATCTGCATTTTGTTTTTGGGCGCGCATGGAAAGAGACACTGAACTGCGCGCCAAAAACAAAATGCAACTGTCCTAGCAGCAGATTCCACAAGTAGTAGATGTATTTCCTTGACTTTTTGCTCGAGGCAATTACAAAATTTGGAGAAAAGAGACCAACATTTGGCTTGCCGATGGTACCAGTTATATATATATGAGGACAAAAGTTTAGTAACCTCTATAGACCACGGAGCGGCCCTTCGGGCCGCTCCGCGGTCAAAAATCTATTGTTTTCAAAATCAAACCATGTAATAACTTTTTGGACCCACTTTCCTTATTCATTCGTCAATCTTGGTATATCGGCTTTGCTTATGATCCAGCTAGCGAGATCACGGACAATGTAAAGGACTGGTGCTGTGGAGGAGATGAAGCACGATGGCTACACAGTGGAAGAGTGCACTGACTTTTGCGCCACCAACAACTGCCAAGTTTCCTGCCCCAATGTTGAGAGTCTCGCCAGCCAGTGGAAGGAAGCTTCTGCTAGGTTAAGACTTATATTGCAAACTGCCTCAACAACACCATCTACGCTGTGGAACAGGCCTGCTGCGTAGAGACTAAAATTCCAGAATCAAATGTGATACCGTATTGAGCTCAAGCTTTGAAAATGTTTTGATGATGCCGAATTTGAGGTAATACCTAGATGGTATATTAGGCCGAAGTATCGAAATATTATCAGAGAAATTTTTTGTCAACATGTTTTATAGAATAGCATCATGCTTTTTAGCTTCCTAAACTATTTTTCCAACAATTTTTTAGCAGACGAGTTTTTTCCAGACAATACTTTGCCAACTACATCGGAAAGCACTTTGTCGATTTTTCAAAAGGGAACTTCCATTGTACCAGTCAAATTATTATTTATATGCTTATGCTTACGACTTCTTTCGTTGTCGAAGCACTGAGGAGTGAGGATCACCTCCATGGTCGAAGGCATTGAATGGCAGGTGGAAAAAATGACCTTTAGTCGCGTGAGAAATGCTACAGATGGTCAACTTCACACGCAAGTCCTGCAGTTTCAGAGCAACTCATTCCGACAGAAATTACCCTGATGGCCCAATCCCACATCCTTACTTGTTTCTTGCTGTTTGCTGGAGGAAAGGCTTCTGCAGGCATAGGTAAGAGATAAGCGCAACACTAATGGCAGTTTTAATTCGCACATTTTACAGTAAAAGCACCCATAGGCTACTTTGCATGCCTGAAAGCATCGCCACATCTGGTGCTTCAAACGGACGGCTCTTGCCTCTTCAAATCGCCCACCTCTTAGTTGCTATTTTAAAAGTTCATCTCAGATAAATTAATTTCCAAGTTTGAAAAGCATTTAGTGGATCCTGGAATGATGCTGAAGCTGAGTGCAGAAAGTTTGGAGGCCACCTGGCCAGTATTAGGAACACCGCTGCCATGGCCCAGTATGTTCAGGTGTCTCCTTGCCTCTGTTTCCGCATATGACCTAAACTCATTAGTGTATATTTCAATAGGAACAAGTATATGGCGCAAAGCGCAATAGGTGACCGCGGAGCGCATCCTTTATATGATACTTTGCAACTCAAAAATCTAGCCTGTGGTTTCTCAACCAATTTCAAAAGTAAGCACATATTTAGAATCGAAATATAAGACTAGTGAACAAAAAAAGCAACTCTTCTGTGCAATTCTTAAGACTTCAGGTACTACAGTGCAAAAACCGCATATTGCAATTTTCTAACTTTCTACCCAGAAAAGTAATGTTTTAAATGCTTCGGGACCAGTTCCACCCCTCCAGATATTCTTGAAATTTAATTACCTTTAAGCAAAAAAAAAGTTTGTCCAAATCCATTGAGTATTCGCCATTTCTCAACCGACCCCATTTTTCAAAATTTCTACCCAAAAAAGTTATGTGTCCTATGCTCCGGGACCAGTTCCACCCCTCCAGATCTTCCTAAAATGTTATTACCTTTCAGCAAAAAAAAGTTTGTCCAAATCCGTTGAGAATTCGCCATTTTTCAACATAGCCCATTTTTCAAACTTTCTACCCAAAAAAGTAATGTTTCAAATGCTCCGGGACCAGTTCCACCCCTCCAGATCTTACTAAAATGTTATTACCTTTCAGCAAAAAAAAAGTTTGTCCAAATCCGTTGAGAATTTGCCATTTCTCAACATACCCCGTTTATCAAAAGTTCTACCCAAAAAAGTAATGTTTCAAATGCTCCGGGATCAGTTCCACCCCTCCAGATCTTTCTAAAATATTTTTACCTTTCAGGAAAAAAAAAGTTTGTCAAAATCCGTTGAGAATTGAGCATTTTACAGCATACCCCATTTTTCAACCTTTCTACCCAAAAAAGTAATGTTTCAAATGCTCAAATTCCGGGTCTACCCCTCCAGATCTTCCTAAAATAGCATTAACTTTCAGGAAAAAAAAAGTTTGTCCCAATCCGTTGAGAATTCGCCCGTTCCCAGCATTTCCAGGAACATATATATATATATACACAAATATATATGAGGACAAAAGTTGAGTAACCTCTATAGACCGCGGAGCGGCCCTTCGGGCCGCTCCGCGGTCAAAAATTGAGCTATCATCAATGTCATTCATAGCTTCTGTTCGTCTGAAGAAAATGAAGCAGTCAAAACAGAAATTAAACGTCTGCAGGTATTTGGAGGCGGTGATTATTGGGTGGGCGGATTCAAAGGATATCCACAGTCCCTGCTGTCCGTGGCGGGGACAGGCTCAGTGCCACAGGACAAGTCGGGCTGGTTCTGGGTGGACGGCTCTGGCTGTTGGCTTATCCATCCTTTCACAATAGTGCATGCGCTCATGCGCTTCTGATATGTAAGGCTTGAGAAAGTCGAAATATGTTCTGGAAACATATTTGGGGTGATGGTCAATGGTGGGGATTGCCGATAATGATAACAATTTGTGAAAATATGATTTTATTCCTGAGATGTGGCCAATAATGTTTTAAAAATTTCACGTGGAAAATCGCCTGATTAATGCATTCCTTAAACGACTTCTTTTCTTTGAATCAAGGCTAAAGTTAGAGCAGATTGCAGCATTGGATCCGAGTCTTTGGCGCAGTAACGAGCCAAACGATTACCTGAATCGAAACGAGTTTTGCACTGTGTTGGCGGTTGAATCGCTGGCAGACTGCCCCTGCACAGGCCAGATCTGCGGTTCCCCTCAAGGCATATGCCAAATTAAACCATGATCCCATTATTACCATCCATTATTCATTCAAACTAATCGTTCCGAAAAAAATCTCTAAACTTTGAAAACCTTATGAAGTTCGAAAAAAATGAAACATAAGTTTTTTGCTGGCGATTTTTCGCTAGCAACATTTTTGTTTACGGCCATAGCGGCCACATAGTATTCTTATAGACAACTTTTGCCGGCACTTCGTTCCATTGACGATTATTTGACTGTTTTTTGTTGATAACTTTTACTGTTTAAATTTTATTTTTGATTTATTAATGGGAATCGTTTTTAAAAGAACTTTTATGAGAGGTCAAAAAATGGGACAAAATATTGTTACCGCCGTTTTTTTACTTTTATTATTAGACATGTTTTAAGACTTTTCATAGAATATGGGTGAACAGTGAGATATCAACCTAATGTAACGGGTACGGATGTCATGTAACGGGGATTTGGTAAACCTACCTGAATTATCAGAAAGAAAAATGGATCCCATTTAGTGCAAATGAAATTGTTGTTTTGTAATTATATTTTTTTTTATTTTGTGAAAAGTAATAATGATTTTTTTAATAACTTGGCAGGAAATGATCATAGTGGGAAGAAATTTTAAACGAAATATTTCTCTTATTGAGACTTCTCAATGAAATATTCATCTCGATTAAAAAATCGGCCCATTTTTAAATATCGAAAATTCGCCAAAAATTGAATTTCAAGCTATGACTACCCATGCTCGACCAAAAATGTTAAACGCACTGTCCTTTTCATAAAAATATAAAATCGGGGGGTAAAAATGTTTGTCCGTCTCCGTCCCCTATTTCAAACATTTGACCTTCGCAAAAAAGCTCTTTTAATTGCAATAATGTGATCGAAACAAGTAAAATGAAAGCATAGGTTCATATTAAACGTGGATTGCTACATCGGAAAGCATCGTATCGATTGGAAAGGGCAGGAGCTCAAAGAAATGCTTTCAAATGCAGGTACTGTAAAATTATCGTGGATAATGAAAAAATAGGTGTATAGCGGGTCTTCATTAACTCTCAGCTCCGCCTGTTCTTCCTATAGATCAACCTAAAATTTATTAGGCTTTCGTACGGAACGAAAATTCCCCACAAGTATGATCTGAGCTGCAGCCACAAGTTGGCCTTTGCTGAGGCTCAGCACGGCCCCTTCGCCCAGTACAACCTCCGCTTCTACTATCAGAAGCCCGCCCAATTGCATTTCACTCCGCTCACCCAGACTCAAGTCTGCCTGCAACATCCAAGAGCTGATCCATCCTCAAGGAGCCAAAAGTGAAATTGCAACGGAAAGACTGAGTTGGCCAGCCGCAGCCAGCTCCAAAGTGGCAGCCGCCGCTAAGACTAGACTGCTGCCGGAGTCGAGGCTTAATTGACTGCCTGTCCCAGTGCTCAGCTGACTTCCAACAGCCAGCTCCACTCGCCGGGCCTCTGTCAGCATAAGGCTGCCTGTCATCAGCCCAGAGCTCCTCCGGTTCAATTCCAATCGTCAGAAAAGAACCCTTGGCCTCTATGAGAGCAGCCTGGGCTAGGCTGAGGCTGCCTTGGGAGAGGAGCAGTTGGGTGTCGTCGCCTAGTACGAGCTCTGCGCCGGTGCCCAGACTCAGTCTGGCTCCCAAAGCCCCTTCGCCCAGCTCCAGTCGAACAGAGGTCCCCAGACTCATCTATCCTCTTAGCTTGGATGGAAGAGGATGGAAGGGCATTGGACGAAGTAGGAGCCTTGGTGCTAGACGCGAGGTCCAAGCTGGACGGCTGAGCAGCGCTGCCGGCTATTGTAATGTCACCAGAGGGACCGCCTTAAAGGTCTCATACTACATCAATAGTTCTTCTTTAGTATGAATTTCGTTTATTTTTTAACATTTTATTTTATTTTTGAGACACTGTCTGTTGAAAATAAATTTAAAAAATTGCCGGCGGCAGAGAACTGAGCAGCAGAAGCCTGGCGCCAAACTACCGACTCGGCTAGGCGAAAGCTGCAGGCAACCTTGAAAGCCTTCTCATTTGTCCAGTTCCAGAAATCTAAGCTAGGCTACGAAACCTCTAAGCTGGAGCGTTCCAGAAGCAGGAGCTGGGAATTTTGGTCCATGATGAAGCTGGAGGTAGTTTTGAGCTTGGCATTGGTAGCCAACAGCAGCTGGGCGCCCTCTTCCAGCGTGAACATGGAGGAGCTGATGAATAGCTGCAAAAGCAGTCTAGAAATCTTTTAAGACGCAGAATCCGATAGACTCGAGATAGTCTATATGAGGGGTAGTCCACTTTTGAAAAAAAGGAAGTTTCTCCAATACGAATGACTTTGTGCCAGCATCTAAGGCAATATAGTTGTCATCTCTGTGCCAATAGTCGTTTCTGGAAAAAATGGTTTTCTTGACTTGATATGAGTACTTTTGTAACAAGCACTTTTTTGGTACTCTGAAGTCTGAAACCTGCAATTTCAGTTTTTTGAAAATTTTGTTTAAGCCATTTTGGAAAAGTGTGGACTATTATACATCAATCGAAAGGTAATTTGGAGTTAAAAAAGGCGGTGCACTTCGATTTTGACAAAAAGTTGTCAAAAAACCGTAATTTTGAAAAATCGAAAATTTCGAGTTTTCAATTTTGGCACAAAAAAACTGATAGCTCAATTGTGAGTGGTTCTGCCAAGGGGTGGACCATGACCACGTTAAAATAAAGGTTCTTGTGAACATTTTGGTATATAACTTGTTGGCATTCGGTTTGACCGACTCGATAAATTTTTCAGTTGAAAATTTGCACTCAGTGATTGGCCCTGTGTTAAAGCATAGGCAAAATTTTCTGAAAAATTTTTTTGTCTCAAATTTTAATTTTTACTGCCTAATTATCTTCTTTAGCGTCTAATACACCCCACTGCCACATTTGTTTCTTTTGTTTTAGTTCAAAATGAGTCAATCCTGAATCAACTATTTCCTATGCTTAAGCATAGGCCAGCTTAGGCTTCTCTCCCAATTCAGCATATTTGGGCCATAACTCAACTAAAACTCAATCAAATTCAGCAAACTTTTTTTTCACAGAAAGCCCATAACCTTTTTGCTTTAATTGAGACCAAATACAGCTGTTTGTAATGAACCGAGGTTTCATGGTGCTGAATTTTGTTACCAAGAGCTGCTTGTAGTCTATGAGGTGTGTGCTAAGATAATTAAGTGCCATGAAACCTGTGTACAGTTTACACATCTTTTTTGCGACCATAATGATGACAAAATAGTTGGACTTTCTGTGAAAAAAAAGTTTGTTGAAATTGGAGGAGTTTTAACTGATTTATGACCCAAAAACTTATAGAATGGGAGAGAAGCCTAAGCTGGCCTATGCTTAAGCATAGGAAATAGTTGATTCAGGATTGACTCATTTTGAACTAAAACAAAAGAAACAAATGTGGCAGTGGGGTGTATTAGACGCTAAAGAAGATATTTAGGCAGTAAAAATTAAAATTTGAGACAAAAAAATTTTTCAGAAAATTTTGCCTATGCTTTAACACAGGGCCAATCAGTGAGTGCAAATTTTCAACTGAAAAATTTATCGAGTCGGTCAAACCGAATGCCAACAAGTTATATACCAAAATGTTCACAAGAACCTGTATTTTAACGTGGTTATGGTCCACCCCTTGGCAGAACCACTCACAATTGAGCTATCAGTTTTTTTGTGCCAAAATTGAAAACTCGAAATTTTCGATTTTTCAAAATTACGGTTTTTTGACAACTTTTTGTCAAAATCGCAGTACACCACCTTTTATAGCTCCAAATTACCTTTCGATTGATATATAATAGTCCACACTTATCCAAAATTTCTTAAACAAAATTTCCAAAAAACTGAAATTGCAGGTTTCAGAGTACCAAAAAAGTGCTTGTTACAAAAGTACTCATATCAAGTCAAGAAAACCATTTTTCCAGAAACGACTATTGGCACAGAGATGACAACTATATTGCCTTAGATGCTAGCACAAAGCAATTCGTATAGGAGAAACTTCATTTTTTCAAAAGTGGAATGGTCCCTCTCGAGTCTTTCAGAAATGCTGTCTTAAAGCATCCAAGACCGCCAAAATACCTGGGCCGCCCCTCTGCTAGCATCCAGCAGTGCCCCACTTTTCAGCGTCACCAGATTCCCGTCGAACTTCGCATCCGATTGTGGCCCCAGCAGAAACTGCAGCAACCCAAACTTCAAAGTCGGCTTTCCCCTTTATCGAAACTCACCTTGGCGTGCTCTTTGAAAGCTATGTTGGCATCGTTCTGCAGACTGGCCCTGTCCTCCAGCAGAAGACTGGCCCCAGCGTCCAGGTTGAGTGTGTGGGTGTTGTTGAGGAGGGCAGCGGCGGCGAGGCGAAGGGAACTGGCGGGGCGCAGAGTGAGGAGGAAGCTGTTATAGGCGGAGCTCATGGGACCGATCTGAAAGGACTGATTGGGTTGAGGGTGAAGGAGGGAAAGGCTGGACGCTGAAGTAGGCAGGGGAGGTGATGAGGAGACTGCCGGGACGTGAGCTGCCTGAGAACTGGCGGAAATAGCCGTCGGAGAGGCTGCCCAGTGTTTCGCTGCCATTGAAGGAGTTGGTGACTTGGAGGGCTTCTGACTGCCAGGCCTCAGAAGTGGTCGATTATTGGAGTATTGTAGGAGCATGTTTTTAAAACGATAAAGCTCCTCCTTTTGATGAAAAAATGGAAATAAAAGTTTTGCTTTTAATTTTCAAAAAGTTAAAAACTGAGGCGGAAAGAGACACTAACCATTAGCAGCAACGCCAAAAACAACATTGCCTACAAATGTTGCGCTTATTTTAAGCCTGGCCAAAATTTTTAGGCAAGTAATGTGCAGTTTTTGTGAAATTGCCCAAAAACGCTCGGAGTATAACCATTTATTTGCCACAATTGCTTGTTTCAATATTCATCTTCGAAAAAAGTCAAACTCAAAATGAATGAGGAGAGCTATCAAGGCTTGGAAGGAAGGCGTAGTGGAGGCGTGTTGAACTGGCCTTCCTGATCTTTGAAGCCGCAGAAGGCGAAATAAAGGTTGGCGGGGTTGAAATCGGTGTTGTTGAAGAGGCAGTTCATCCAGTAGCTGGACCCGTAGTAGAGGCGGCAGAAATTCGCTGGCTGATTACAGCTGTCCTTCAAGCAAACTCATCTTCCATTTTTTGCAGTCTCGCAATTTAGGTCGCTGCTATGACCTTGATGCACTTGTGAGCAAGACTTGTTCTGCTTTGCGCGAAAGGGATGGCGTTGAGGTCGTTGCAGCAGGGGAAGCGATCGCCCATGGACTGGAAATCCGTCTTCGTGAACTGGAACATGCACTGCTCCACGCAGTTGATCCACGGCATGTCCTGAAAGGCGCCTAAATTTCTGGCCGATCACCATTTGGAATGGAAACTAGCCTTGGCGGGGAATATTTTCTGGCACTTGGTGTACTGAGAGGAGCACCACATGGTGTACATGGATTGGATGAAGCCCGCATCGCAAGAGACCGTGTCATTGAGGCATTGGTAAAGACTGCAAGCATTGCTCCCCGCCAAGGCACTGCTGTAGCAGGAATTGTCGCTGGGTTTCACGGGCTTCGGGGCTGGCGGCAGCTTCCAGAACTTCACCTGCAGCCGATTAAAGTAATCTAGTGCTGCACTACCCCTAGTGCACTAGGGGTAGTGCACTAGGTAGTGCACTAGGTTTAGCACACTAGGTAGTGCACTACCCTAGTGCATTAAAGTATGGAACGCTGTTGCTAGTGCACTATGTAGTGCACTAGGTTATTATTTTAGCTCCTTTACATGCTAATGATGATGAAATGAAGAATGACTTGGAGCATTTTTGGAAAGTCTAGCTCACCTAAAAGCTAAACACACTAAATAACAGTAGCTGAATTCAATGTAATGAGACATCCCTCCACCATTCTGATAGCTGCTTATTTTACAAATGGCATTGGTCTAGAAGCAAGAGAAGAGCTCTTGTGTCTAAGCATTGGAAGACACAAGAACCAAGAGCAAAATAAATTTAAGACTGTTACTTTGCGTAGCCTTTACACGCCTTTACACGTCAACACGTACACGTACATACTCAGTCTTCACTTTACTTTGGTGAGGAATTTCCCTTCCATGAACGGACGGACTTTTAAGTGCAAAATTAATTGTTGATGAAAGTAATTTTTTTTCAATTAAACACCTTCAAAAAGTTTGTATAGTAAATATTGGACTAGGCGGTTTGGAGATGCATTTGTTTGCTATATGGAGCATTTTTAATGTTTTTTTTAATTTTTGAGCAATAATCCACATTTTGATTTTTCAGATGAAAGAAAGCAAGTCTCATCAAGTCTTAAGGGCCAATAGGGGTCAGTAGAAGCCAATTGTATGACATTTTAGCCATGTAAAGGGGAAATATTTGTGATTTCAAAACGCACTACCCCCCTCCTAGCCACCTCCGGAGGTGACTCCCCCTTAGTGCCCTAGTGCCCTAGTGCACTACCCTAGTGCACTACCATACTTTAATGCACTACCCCCTCTTAGTGCACTACCCCTAGTGCACTACCCATAGTGCACTAACCCCTTAAGCATTGCTAGGGTAGTACACTACCCCTAGTGCACTATGTTACTTTAATCGGCTGCTGATTCCATTCCAAGATTCAGTAAATTGAGGAGCAAGGAAAATGAATATCGGGATAGATGGAGACTAGAGGAGATTACAGCTTTCGTTTGGGAAGAGCTGTAGCAGGTGCCACCGTAGCAGTTTTCCTTTAGACAGCACTTTTTGTATCCGCAGCAAGTATAGCCCGGCTTATCGCAGCAATCCTGGTTGCCGCCGCACTGATTGTTGTAGGCACAGCAGCGTCCACCGGCCACTGTCTGACCGTGCGGACAGCACAGGGACTTTGTTCCATCCGACTCACAGCTCGATACTCGCGAGTTGCAGCAGACACCGTCGCAGCTGAACGCCTCGCGACTGGCGCAACAGATCTGTACACCTTCTCATCATCTGCCCCACCTCTATATCTGCTAGAAATTGGCAAGCCAAAGTGGAACTTTTTTCTCCTACAAATGCCTTTCTCTGCTACTTCATAACAAATTTCGGCTTTTTAGCTTATTGTGAGCTGGAGAAATAGATCATCAAAGTCGAGCGTTGCCTGTTAACTTGAACATCCTGTAAGACAATTAAGACACGGTTTTTGAGAGGAGCACGAATGGAAGACCCATGGTTTTTTGACCCCCCTTTTTTATGATAGGAATCAAAAGTACAATATGTGGGAAGTAAAATTCATAAATATACTTGGTGTCAAAACTCAATATCCATGGCAAGACAGCTCTGAGAAGTTGGAGGTCGGAAAATATGAGTTTTCAGCGATTTTTTTCATAAAACTCAAATTTCAGACTCATTTTTATGCTAAAAGTACCCATGGTGGGTATCGATCGATTCGTTTACATTAGCTGCACAGAACTATGACGATAGGTATTTAAAGTTTTTACCAAAAAATTTCATTTTCTATCAAAAAATCAAATATATGGCATAAAATGAAATTTTGAAGATTCACGAAAACTTGACTTTTCTCAAAATTTTTGGTCTAAAATCTGGTTTTTGATTTCGCCTTCGTATTTCTCGCGAAATTTTGGTCCAGAAAATGTGTTCAAACATGCCATTAAGGGGTGGGCCAAAAGAGATATAGACCCAAACATGACGAGAACCAGACAAAATGCCCTATGTTAATTTGCTGCTGATGATGATGTAAAATTCCATTCTTGCTGATGTAAAATTTTGATGCTAAAAAACCTCCCGCTCTTCAGGAACACAGTACTGCTCAATTTCCTTTTGTGAGCTTATCAACGTAAGCCTTAGGCAGGTACTTGGCAAAAAAAATGCTGGGTTTTAGTTTATATACATGAAAAATTATCCAGTGTTCGGACAGGTCAAGAATTCGCCCTATGCATGGTATGCATGCCTATGCCCTATGCAATGCCCTATATATATAATATAACTGGTACCATCGGCAAGCCAAATGTGGGTCTCTTTTCTCCAAATTTTGTAATTGCCTCGAGCAAAAAGTAAAGGAAATACATCTACTACTAGTGGAATCTGCTGCTTGGACAGTTGCATTTTGTTTTTGGTGCGCAGTTGAGTGTCTCTTTCCATGCGCGCCCAAAAACAAAATGCAGATGACGCAGCAGATTCCACTAGTAGTAGATGTATTTCCTTTACTTTTTGCTCGAGGCAATTACAAAATTTGGAGAAAAGAGACCCACATTTGGCTTGCCGATGGTACCAGTTATTTCTTCCACTTTTAATATAGCATAAAATGTATAAATACAATTTTATATTATTTTATAATATATGAAAAAAAATAAACTCATTAAAAAATATAACAAACATAAAAGAATAAAAAAAAAATTAAGATATTTTTAAAAAAAAAAAAAAAAAAAAAAAAAAAAAAACACATTATTAATAAAAATAAAAAAAAAAAAACAAAAGGAAAAAATAAAAAATATATTAATAAAAAAACAAAATAATATGATATTTTTTAATTGATTTGATCGTAAGGCATTGGGGTGAGGGAAGAAAGGAAGGATAGACAAGAAAAAAAAAAAAAAAATAAAAATAAAAAAATATATCGAAGTGAAGTTATGTTTATTTAATCTTAATGAAACGTAGTCGGGCGAAGGGAGAGATAAGAGAGAAGAGTTATGAGCCGGAACAACCGGTAACTTCGTCTACAAAAAAAATCTAAAAAAAAAAAAAAAGGCTTAGACCCATTAGAACCACCCGGTCCCCACAGCCTTTCCAACCCGTAAAACCGCTACACCACCGCGGCTCTGGAACTGATGTTTAATGAAACAAACTAAAAAAAAAAGGAACAAGAGGCCGGGGGGGGCCGGGGGGGGGGGGGAGGGGGGGGGGCAGTGAGGAAGGTAGTTCTGCATCGCGCTGAGGTGGGTCATGTGGCGCGTTGTCAGTAGGCACATTGGGTACGATAGCCTCCTCCGCAGGGGCGCCGGGAGGGGGGTGCTGTAGAGTTGGTAGTGGTTCGTGGAGTAAAGGGATGAGGTTGCGGACGTGGCGTTCAAAGACGTGTAGGACGGTTCCCCCACCCTTCACTCTTACGTTGACTTGAACTCTGGCTATGAGAGGTCTTTCCTTGAGCGTGTCGTGTTTGGAGTAGATGGGGATCATGCTCAATATGCGTCCGAGTCTGTAGCTGTTGCATGGAATGTTTTCCTTATATAGCCACACCAATTTGCCTTCTACTGGTGCTCTGTAGCATTCGTTCTTGCGCGGTTTGAAGTAGTGGCTGTGTTCTGCTATCAGAACGTTCTTCAGTTCTTTGGTGAAGGCATCCCAGATGGCGTTCATGCACTTCTCATGTTTGGTGAGAGTTGCGGCGAGGGCGCTTGTCCGGTAATCCTTGTCCTCCAGACAATCTTTGGGTAGCGGTGGCGCTAGAAGGTCAAGGTTCAGGTAGAGGAAGTGAGCGGGCGTGACCATGGTGGGGACATCTCCATAGGCGAACAGAGGGCGGGTGTTCAGGATGGCCTCGGTTTCGCGTAGAAGGGTGCGGAATTCGGTCTCCCCGAAGTTTGCCGTAGTCCCCATGAGCTTCTTCAGCACCTTACTGGTAAGGCCCACCGACCGCTCTACCATGCCTGCCGAAGCTGGATGTTCTGGAGGAATGGTGTTGAGCGAAGTGCCATGGGTGGTGAAGAAGTGGGTGATCGCTTCCACTTCCAGTTGACTGAAGCTGGCTTCCGTGTTATCAGCGAGAGACAGCGTTGCCCAGATGAGAGAGGGGGCGTTGTCGCAGTAGACTTCCTTGGGGTGTCCCACTCTGCTCGTGATGCGGTCTAGGGCAAGGAGGATGTGTTTGCCGTCGAGTCGTGAGAGCATCGCCAACAAGATTCCCCGAGTCACTTGACAAGTGTAGACTAGCACCCAGCACTTGGCCATTTGTCGCTTCTCTTTCTTGGGCACCTTGACCTTAGGATCGTCCGGGGATTCTGGATCTCCGATTGTGCGGTAGACATAGAAGGGGCCCTTGACGTCCATGGCGACGAACTTCATGACCATGTGTTTCTTGAAGCGAATGGACGGGTAGGAACGGAAGTGAGGAGCCGCGAAGGGCATCACCTCTTGTCTTCGGCACTCCAAGCACAGTTTGAGGACCGCAGTCACCCTCTGGAGTCCTTTTGGGATCCAGTAACATTGTTGAAGTAGGGCGAGTGTGGAGCGTGACTTGAGGTGTCCCATCAGTCCATGGTAGTGAAGGATGAGGATTGCGGTGAAGGGATGCTTTTCTGGCATCAAGAGAGGATGCTTGGAGTCGAATGGCAGTGGCATCCTCTCTAGTCTGGCTCCACAGTGAATCAATCTGGTGTCGGAGAGGAGGAGGTCATGTTGTTGGATGAGCGAAATGACCAATTTAGGCGCCCTGATGTCTGGGTTCTCCAGGGCTGACATTACTTCTGGGAAGCAATGTTGTTGTAGATGTCTCACCCACAACTCCTCGGCTGCCTCCCTTTCCTTGGCATTGATCCACCCCGCACAATGTGGTCCTTGTTTGAGGAAGTGTCGCCTTGCCCTCATTGCCTGCACAGTGGAGTTGATGAGGTAGTTGAATGAGCAGTGGAGAAAGTGCTCAGCCTTGAAACCAAAGGGTCCCTCCACCGCCGGTTCCTGTGCCATCCGCTTCACTCCTCTCAGGAGACAGTGGTAGCTGGGGCCCATCTGATCGATCTCTGACTCTTCTTCCGGCGTGAGCGTTTCGAGGTCTTCCTTCTTTTGTTCCAGGTACGTTGGAAGTTCCAGTTCTTCTGGAGTTCCATGAGTCCAGCTCGGTCCGTAGTACCACAGGCGGAAGTGCTTTGGTTGTATGAACTCTGAGAAGGGCAAGCCTCTGGAAGCCATGTCAGCCGGGTTCTGGTCAGTGGGTACGTGGTGTATGGTGAAGTGGAGGTTCTTTTGCAGTTCTTGTATAGCCTTCACTCGGTTGGTCGCATAGACCGTTGGACCTTTGCCTCGTCTGCATTGATGCAGGGCGATCATAGAGTCCGTGTAGAGATGAATTCCGGCGATGCGTACGCCCATCGGTAACTCTTGCACCACGGTCTTCACGGCTCTAGCCACCTTCTCCAAGGCTAGTAGCTTGGTCTTTGGAGTGTCTCGTAGTTTGGGTGGATTGGGCGAAGCCTTTGCAAAGACGAGTGAACAGAGCCCGCCGTGCGTCATTTGACGGTACAAGCCATCTCCTTCGTACTGTCGCACAAACTCAATCGCCTCCTCGGGGCTGAAGCTGTGGACGTAAATGCAAAGACCGTGTCCTCAATCGCTAGCATCTGCGAACGCTAGTAGGTGGACTTCCACATCCTCAGTCCATGTGACCCTCCTAGCCACCTTGATCTCAGGAAGTCGACGAAGGTCTCCGACTACCTCTTCCCAGCGCTCCACAAGTTCCGGGATGTCTATCACGTCGTCCCAGCCAAACTGCCTCTCGTTTGTGGCAATGTCTTGAAACAGCAACTTGGCCCTCAGTGTGACTGGAGTGGCAAGGGAGAGTGGATCGAAGTACGCTGTGAAAGCGGATAGAACTCGCCTCTTAGTGCACGGGTGCATCGCTTTGTCCTCCGGTTTGGCGATTCCCAGGACGTCATTCCCCGAGTCGTAGGCAACACCCAAAATCTTCTGTCCCTCGAGTTTCCCTCTCTCGTCCATCCTCAGTCGCGAGTTGAATTTTGGAGAATTCGAAGTGAATTCTCGTAGGTTCATCCCCGCTCCCCGGAAGATCCTTTTTGCTTCGGACTTCTTCCTCAGAGCCTCTTCATAGTCTCGTGCCGTAAATGCGACGTTGTCGACGTACATCAGCGACTTCATCTCCTCGGCGAGTGGCGTGTCGTACTTCGCAAGGTGAAGGTCGATGACGACTTGCAAGACCGCGGGGCTACTCTTGAAACCGAATCCGACTCTCTTGAGTCGGAGACACTGGATGTTCCCCAGCCCTGGCGGCTCGTCCGGGTTGATGACCCAGAGGAACCTGGTCAGATCCCGATGTTCCTCAGTCAGTAGGATCTGAAGGAAAGCCTTCTCGAGATCCCCAAAAACGATAATCTCCGAGAAGCGGCTCCAAATGAGAATGCCGTGAAGGCTCTTGAGGAGCTGTGGTCCGGTTTCCAGTAGATCGTTGAACGTCTTGCTGGCTGTCACACTGGCCGTCGGGTCCAACACTGGTCGGCACTTGGTGTGTTGGGAGGACGTTTTGATGACGGGGAAGCAGGGAAGGTAGAAGACGGTGCCAGGCCGATGGGCGTCCTCTGTGTAGGGGATGACTTCCGAGTAGCCAGCCTCCACCTGTTCCATGATGGCCTTGTGGAACATTCTGGTGAGATCCTTCCGGGCCAGAGTGTTGTAGGCCGACTTGAGATGGGTGTAGGCATAGTTCCGGCCGTCAATTGCATCCTCTGGAAACCCATCGATGAATGGGAAGGGCGCACAGTAGCGGCCGTCAGTCTTTGTGATGAGCTGCCGAAATCTTTCAAGTGCTGCTTCCTTGGTGGTAGTGGTCAGTTCATCCTCACTTATTCCTTCTCTCTCCAGCGAGTGATACTCTTGTAGCTCCGCCACGGCTGAGGAGTTCATCAGGACGGTCAGCTTCTTGTTCCTTCTCCGTTCCATGAAGGGCCCGATGGGGGGCATTGGGCTTCCGACCAGTAGGTCGCCGATCGGGGAGGGAAAGATGGTCAGTCCTTCTCTGATGCACTGACTTTGGCTTGCTGCACAGGCTAGCATGTATGCCGTGACTTCCTGTCCAAACAGGATGTCAATCTCCACCTTCTTCTTTGAGTCTCGAGGCGGAAGGTTGAGAAGTGTTGGGTGGGCTTCCTGTAGTTGGTCCCACTCGTCCGGCGGGAAGACTGGTTCCAGAGTGATGGGAGGGCACAAATCGCCTTCCGTTGCCCAGGCTTCTCCACTGAACTCGTGGCCGTTTTCCGTCGTGAGGGTGAGTAGCACCTTCCTCATAGCCATCTGGTATCGTCTGCTCTGTCCAAAAACTCCTGTGTTGATGACCTGAGTGTCCAAAGTCTTGAGCCCCAGGAAGTCCGCTACCTGGCCCGAGATGGCCGTTAGCTGTGAGCCTGAGTCTAGGAGGCAGGATACTCCCGTCGATACTTGCTCATCCTCTGAGTGTAGGCGAGCCTGGAAGGTCAACATGACGGGCCCGGAGTCTACCTTCCCCTTTCTTGATGCCAGCATGACGGTCGGGTGGTCTCGTCCGTCCTGGTCGTCGGGAGAGGGGGAGCGGGTTCGACGGTGGTGTTCTTGACGATTTCTGCTGTGAGCTTGTTGTCGGGTACCTGACTCCTGCCGCCCACGAGGAGAGGGCGACCGCGTCCTAGGTGTGTCGGGAAAGGTATCGTAGCAGAGCGCTGAGTGGTGATGGTCTTGTTGGCAGAATCGACATGGGAACTGCGACTTGCATCCGTTCGCGTCGTGTCCTTTCGAAAGGCACCGGTAGCATCGTCTGAATTTGCTGGCTTGATCCTTTCTTTGTTTGGCCGTGGCGAATTGTGTACAATCCACTGCCTTGTGGTTGCCCAGGCAGAAGGCGCATGGCTTGAACTGAACGTCTGGTGTGGATTGTTCCGCTGGTAATGCCAGAATTGCCGTTTCCCCGGGTTCTTCCATCTCGTCGGCTCCGGTAGTGAGTACGTGACTTCTCGTCGGAGGACTAGCGTGCCGCGATGACCTGGAAGACGCCCGAGACTCTGTGCGGTTCGGTCTCATCACCATGCGCGACTGGAGTATTTGGGCTTCGTCTTCGAGAATGGGAATGAGGTGATTGATGCTGATGTCGTGAAGTGGAATCCGCCGAAGTCGCTGTATACACCGCTTGTATAGGCTAGACGTCAGCTTCTCCATGATGGGCTGTGTAAGGTGAAGAAGCTTTGTTTCTGGCATCCGACACTGGACCAGAAGAAAGTAGAAGCTTGAGCGGAGCTGATCTATGAAACTGATGAAGTTGTGATCAGTGATCGCAGGAAGCTTCTCAATGTCTTCTTTTGCCCTTTGTATCAGGAGCGTGGGGTTCTCGTAGTCTCTCGTCAAGAGGTTCAGGATGACCTCGAAGTTCAATGGGTCGGCCAGGTATCGTTGGACTTTCTTGAGGGGTTCTCCTTCCAAGCATTGACCGAGCACTTGTATGCGTCGGTGGGGGTCGGTGGTGAGACGGTTGATGAGGTGGAGAAAGTCTGCCTTCCAGGTGGGAAAGTCCAAGGGGTCCCCCTTGAAGCGTGGATAGGCCAAGGGAGGTAATGTCTGGCGGAGTAGGTCGTTCTCTTGCTTGAGCGCGAGATGTTGAAGAATGCCCTGGTAGCCTTGCAGTGCCGCTAGCTCCAGACCCGCCGAGGCTGGAATTCCGTGCTGATGGTTGGCCTGTGCGCCAGTTGGTGGCACGGGAGGTGCCGGAGGACCCGGCTGTTGTTGAACCGGAATCTCCTGTGGTGGTGGTGGAGCGGTGTTTGGTTCCTGTTCTGGTGGCATTGCAGAGGAAGCCTCTGGCGGGGGCGTGGCTGCATTGTTTCCGCCTTCTCCTGCTCGTTCCGTGGTTTGTGGCTGCGGTGGTGGGGGAGGAGGAGGAGGAGGAGGAGGGATGGGCTCTGGTCCCGGCAGCATATTGGGCGGAGGAGGGGGAGGGGCATAGAACCAGCAGCCCTGTTGCAGTTGATAGTAGTAGCCGTGAGGTGCTGCTCCCATCGCTTGTGATGAGTCCTCCTTGAGCCCGTATCCCCAAGACGCGTCCATGTCCATGGTGGATGTTTGCAGTGGAGGAGCAGGCAGCGACTGTGGAGGTTCGACGTTCGCAGGCGGGGGAGCCAACTGCATCAGTGTTGGAGGTCAGTTTGCTGCCGGCGGAGTCGAGAAGGTGTCTTCTGTTGACCTCAGTGCACTAAGGGTGGAGTGGTCTGGTAAGGACGGGTGGGTGGATCCTGGGGGTTCTGCTTGTGCTCCTGATGGTGTCTGGAAGTGCAATGGTGGTATGTGGAAGGCCACCTGGGGTCGGGTTCCATTCGGTTGTCCGACAGTCCACCCAGGTCCCACTGCCTCTCCCGGGGACGGTCCTGAGGGGATGGCGATCTGATGCTTCGCACTTCCAGCGACCATAACTAGTTGAGGCACTTCTCCCTCGTGCACCAAAGACATTTGTTCTGTCTCGACTGGGGATATGGTGGTTCGTCTAGTAGTCATCGAGACGTTAGCAGTTGTATCCACTCCGGCTGGGAGGATTCACTGACAGGAAGGTGGCTGGTGCTCGATGTTGCGTCTCCATGAGGACTGGGGCAGGAAGAGCAGCCTGTATTCTAGTCTTGTGGCATGGTTGTGGGTGTGTCATCGTGGCCGGTGGTGGTTCCGGTAGGTTGCGATGCAGGCTGGTGACCGAGTCGTCTGGTTGTTCCCGGATGAATGGCGAGTGGTATCGCTGGAAGGGTCTTCGAATATTGTCTGGGGTTGGAGGGTAGGCCAGCAAGGTGCTTTGTACTGGGGGTTGAACTGGGACCGATTGAACATTTCTTGCTGGTGGTTGTGGGGGGTAGTACAGGGCAACGCTCCCCTCTGGTTCCTGCCGAAGGAAGGTTCGCGGTTTGTAATGGGTCTGGTGCACTGGCACTGGGGGAGGTAGGGTTGGTCTGGGAACCAGCACCTGAGTGTAGTTTGTGTCTTGTGTCGTGGTGTAATTTGTCGTCGAAAAGGGGTATGGGCATAGTTGTTGTCGCTGGTGGCCTGGGATGGTTCCTGTGGGCGCTGGTAGAGGAATGGGTCCCGCTGAGGGTGGTGCTTGCATTATAGTTGGCAATGGTGGCGCCGGTGCTGGTAACGCGAGTGGTTGATTCGGTGGTGCCGACGGCGGTAGTGCCAGTTGTTGTGGGTTGGGTGGAAGAGATGAGTGGTACGGTACCAGAATGGTATTGTACATGTGCTGAGAATGGTGTGGGTACTGTTCTAACTCTCCCGGCCACGGGCAAAGGGCAAGCTGTTGTGTTGAAATGGGAACGAGGGCATGTGAGGGCGCCTCGGGTTGTGGTGGGGCTTCAATCAGCAGGAGGTTTGGAGGGGCCAGGAGAGAAGGTGTGGGGTCGGGTGCGGGAAGGGCTGGAGCTGTGGTCTTCCTGGCAGAGTTGGCGAGGAGATCAGCTTCACTGTAGCCGAGGTGGGTGGTGGCTACCATGTGGGCCTCTTCTTGAAATCTTTCCTTCTGAGTGAGGTGTTGTTGGTACTGGTGCTCCAGTTCCGGGTGTTTGGGATCGTTGTGCGGTAAGGCTTTCAGCTGGATGCTCAGTTGGAGCACATGTTGAGAGGCTTGATTTAGGTTAGCGTAGGCTTGGTAGTAAGCCTCCGATCGTTGCTGACTGTTGGCGGTGCCGTCGCATCCGTTCCAGGTCATGCCCAAGGAGGTGTCAGTGTGCGAGGTGTTTGTGAGGTTGGGGGAAATCAATGGGAAAGCCTCTTGGCCTTGCCATGTTTGACCCCGGTGTGGTTGCCGTTGGAGTGCTGAACTGTCCATGGGAAGGGTAGATGTGTTGCTATTGGAGGCAGGATCTAGGTCCATGAAGAGAGGTTCTTCGAGGACCACTTCAAGAGGAACGGCAGCAGGAGGAGTGCAAGTTTCATTGAACCCCAGAAAGATGCAAGCGGTCTTGTAGATGTTGTCGCAGAGGCAGAGGAAGGGAGCCTTGTATGCATCATCTTCACCAGCCAGGAGCTCTCAAACGTTGTTCGGATGATAGACGCCTTGCGAAACTAGTTGTTCCATGAGGCTGAACCATGGACCGTCATTGGCGGCGCAACAATCGTGGCATCAGTACGACGCAGAGCTCATGGTCAGTAGTTTGCGACAAAGTTTGGCCATGTATTGGACATCCGGTGGGTTCAATGTTCATTCGATCTCTCCCTGAGTACAAGCCTGGCAGTACACTTGCTTGCAGTCTCCACAATCCACCTTGACTTTGTTGATGACGGGTCCCTTGCAGTTGGTGCAGTTGAGAACAAGGTTGCTCGGAGCGGTGGTCATGGTACAGGTGATGGGTGGCGTGAAGAGCTGGGAAGGTTGGCGGTGGATGGAGGATGAGTTTGATAGGAGGCAATTGGCGCAGGGATTCTTTAGCCGAGTTTTCCTAGCTGAAGTCTGCCGCCGTGCACTCCATGAACTATTTGAATGGTCGCAATGCAGCACTCCAAGGGTTTTCGATGAGTCTATATTGAAGCAGTCCTTGTCGGTTTTCGTAGCAGATGATTAGTAGTCCGCTTGTCCAATCAGCCACGAGTTGGGCTGCTAAACGGACTCTTAGTAATCTGCACTGCTTGAATCAGCCACCTGTTTGGCTGCGAAGTGGACTCTTGTAGTCTGCGCTTGACGAATCAGCTGCCTAGTTGGCTGCAAAGCAGGCTTGTAGTAGTCCACACTCGTCCAGTCAGCCGCCAGTTCGGCTGCGAGGCAGACTCCTTGTGGTCTGCACTGAAGAGATCAGCCACCTAGTTGGCTGCAAAGCAGACTCTTCGTAGTCTGCACTTGTTGAATCATCCACCTGGCGGAGTTTGACAGAGGCTGAGGGTTTTGTGTTCCATACTCCTTCCCGCATCGATAACCAGCCACCTGGTAGGCTGGGCGCTGTCATTGCCTCCTAGTAGGCCTGTGCGGTCGCGAATTCTGTGCTCGTCAGCTCAGAGTCCCATAAGACAAATTCGCTCTCCTCTGCATCCTCCTCCCATCCGTCAATGGCGCAAGGTGGCAAAAGGCGTACTAGGCCTTTGCAGAGTAACAAGGTGGGCCCTCAGCCCAAGGGGAACTGCAGGGACAGATCGACTCGATTGAGTTGCTGCTGTTTGAAACTTTCCGTCCACAGTCAGAGTCCACAGAGGAAGGCTGCTGGAACGGAAGTGCAGTGAACGGCTGAACTCCTAGTGGCCGTAGGCCGGTGCCTGCCGATTCAGGCCATCAAAGCATGGCCAAAGGCCAGTGCCTGCCGATTCAGGCCGTCGAAGCTTGGCCGAAGGCCCGTGCCTTGTTCATGTCACAGTTTAAGGCGGTCCCGATGCCACTGAGCTTGATGAACAAAGCCGTGTAGAGGTTGGCTGGAGGCCCATGCCAGACGCATTTCAATCCCTTGTAGCTGATGAGCTGTGAGGAAATGTGCTGGCAGCTGATTATCATTGATGCGTCATTCTTGGCAATCGGTGGATTGACTGGGAATAGGTTGAGGTCAATGGGCGTCTTGTAGGAGGCGGAGACCTGGAAGCCAAAGCCAAAGCCATAGGCGGAGGCCTTGAAGCCGCAGTCCTTGCAGATTTGCACCATTCAGAGGGTTGGCAAATCTTGGTCAGACGCTGTAGAACCGAAGTTCTTGGACATCTTCTTTTATCCACATTTAGGATAAGAGAAGCATCGAAAGTTGGCCGAATTATTGCATTAAAGTTAAACTTTAATGTTCCTGTTTGGCATTGTCTTGAAAGGCAGGGCAAGTGGCTCCGCTAGCTGGGGCTGGGCGGAGGAATTCTTTCCTGCTTTCAGACCGCAGATGGCGCAGATGCCGCTCCATCCAAAGCTCCTAGGAAGGAGGTTTAGAAGCAGGATGAAGGTGCGCAATCTGGACTGTTCATCTATTCACTGCCCAAGTAGAGCTGGTTGAGGCTGCACTTGTCGCAGAAGTTCTGGAGGTCCCAGATGCTCAGCCAGGCGTCCTTGGCTATGTCAAATATGAACAGTCTGGAGGGTTGAAGTAGGCATAGAAGTGGAGGTGACGGAAAGCTTGCCGAGTCTGTCGGTGTCCATCTGTACGCTGGCCAAGCGGCGATTGCCGGAGCAGTTGAGGCATTTCTCTCGCTCCGCAAAGGGGTGCTTGAGGGTATAGATGGGCAGGGTGATGGGGTGTAGGAGAATGTCGGCGTCCTTCTCTGCGCTGTTCAAGTGGAGCCAGGCGAATCTGGAGCCCTTGGCGGAGCGCAGCTGTTATTGGGCCATGTTTGATTGGCCTCTATTGGGTGGGACTTGACATGGAAGGAGGGTGTATTGAAGATTGGCTGATTATGCCAGCGATGTAATAGATGATGGTCTTGTAGCGGCAATAGTAGAAGCTGGACTTTGCCTTCCATCCAAATGAGGATTAGAGAGGGAGGTTTGAGGTGTCATTGGTGATGACATTGATGGCGACGATGCGAATGCTGATCTTCTGTCTGATGATCTGCTAGGCCTTGGCCAGTTGGTTCAGGTTCCCATCCAGGGCACTCTTCCTTCTCGGCCGGCAGCGGAGAAGCGAGCAAACAATTGAACTTGTGCGCCATGGATGGAGCCATGGAGGCTTGAGGCCACATGAGGGCAGAAGAGGGGACGCATTTGCCGTTGATGCGAAAGGCGGACTCTAAGCGTGGCCCACTTAAACACCTGTCGCATTGAGGTTGGAGGTTAAAGAGGTGTAGGGGACGTGGATGTTGTTGATGGCGGCCATGTAGAAGAAGCAGGGCAAGGGCTTCTTGTTGGAGCTGGGCTGCTTGGAGGATTGCGGAGAGCCTTTGGAGGCAGCTCTTTGAGGCATCGAAGGAAGGCCAGAGGCCATCAATTTTCTGAAAGTAGTACTTTCTGTTCGCTTCTGGAGACGTTGATTCAGGCTGTTCTGAGAGGTGCGCAGAAGTTACGCAGCTTGGGATGACAGTCGGCTCAACTTTCCGCAGCTCAGGATGTCACTGAGCAAATTGTCTCTGTTGTTGCTGCGAAGAGAATTGACGCAGCTTGGGATGACAGTAGGCGATTTGCTTGGGTTGACAGTGTTGAGGATCGATTCAGCTCAGGATGACTGGGAGCAAAATGTTGCTGTGGGAGTTGCAAAGAAGTTATGCAGCTCGGGATGACAGGCCAATTTGCTTGGGTTTACAGCAGCAAAGATTGACGCAGCTCGGGATGACATGGGCTGGTCTCTCTCTGTTTTGGCTGCAATGATTTTCCGCAGCTCGGGTTGATGCTGAGCAAATTGTCATTGTGAGAGATGTGAAGAGACGATGCAGCTCGGGATGACAATGTCAAATTTGCTGGGTTGACTGAGGTAGAAATCTACACAACTCAGGATGACATGAAACAATGGCTCTTGAGGCTGCGGCGAAGGAATTGAATGCAGCTCGGGATGACAGGGAGCAATTGCTGGGTCCATGTCTGCGTGATTTCTTGAGCTCTTTGCTGTATCAAGCTGAGGTCCATGGAGACTGCTCTCAGTAGGCCACTCCAGAAGAGGCCTTTGTGGCTAGGCTGAGAGTAGGCGGAGTTGAGGTGGGCAAGTGCGGCCGCGCTTCCAGAATGCCGCTCCAAAATAGGCTCTTTTGAGTTATGCAAACTTTAAGTTTAGCATCTTTTTCGCCTATTTTGGATTTGTCGAAAGAAGCATCGAAAGAATTTGCATATCTTCGCAGATAGTGCAAAGTCTTGGAGGCGGCGATGGGATTGAAGTTGGCCCATTTGCCAGTGTGTTGGCAGAAGCCAGTTAGGAAGCCGTCCATGTTCCCATTGGCCTTGTACACCACCGACCTCTTACTGCTGGGCAGAGCAAGGGGGAGGGTGCAGGGCAGGGGACCTTAAAAGGTCTGCGGAGGACGTCTTCCAGGAGGCAAACTGCATGATGGCGTACGCGATCATGAAGTTGCAGAAGCGGTTGGCTTCCATAGGCCCAGGTTTCCATAGGCCTTGTACACCACCGACCTCCAGGGATGTAATAGGAGGGAGGGCAGGTTTTGAGGCCTCTTTGAGGAACTTGGTGGAGGCGTCTTCCAACGGGCAGAGCTTCATGGCACAGAAGGTGTCCATGTAGTTGCCGAGGTTGAAGAAGGTGTATGCGCCAGACTTGCGTGGCTTGATGCTGGAGCAGAGTATAGGCAGCAAGCCATAGTTGGCGTCGATTGGAATGGAGTCCTGAAGTGGTCCAGTGTAGTTGCTGTTGGGCTGGAAGTGGCAGAGGCCGCAGTCAAAGCTGTCCAGCATGCCGCACTGGTTGCAGTCCTTAGAGATCTGGATGTGGTTGTGGTACTCCAGGAAGCCATAGCAAAAGCAGCGGACTATGTCCGGAATTGACGCTGTCTTCAACGGCAGGCAGAAGGAGGGGGAGGGGGTGGGTCATTGGCACAACCTTCCGATGTGCATTAGCGGAGGCAGGCGCAGTGTAAGTAGGCCTTGGAGGCGTTGTGCTCGTAGCTGACGCCGTCCTTGAAGAGGTCCTTCTGGCCGCAGGTGAGCAGGCTGAGGTCGCGGAAGACTGGGAGGCCATAGAAGTGGCAGTGGAGACAGTCCACTAGGCTGGGCCTGGTCCAGTAGTCGTCCAGTACTCCAGGAAGCCGTAGCGAAAGCGGCGGACTATGTCCGGAATTGATGCTGTCTTCAATGGCGGGCAGAAGGAGGGGGAGGGGGTGGGTCATTGGCACAACCTTCCGATGTGCATTAGCGGAGGCAGGCGCAGTGGAAGTAGGCCTTGGAGGCGTTGTGCTTGTAGCTGACGCCATCCTTGAAGAGGTCCTTCTGGCCGCAGGTGAGCAGGCTGAGGTCGCGGAAGACTGGGAGGCCGTAGAAGCGGCAGTGGAGACAGTCCACTAGGCTGGGCCTGGTCCAGTAGTCATCTGCGTAGAAAAGTAGAGGCTGCTCGTGAGTCATTTTGACTTTTGTTGTTCGGCGTTGCTTTTCGAGATTTACGTGGTCATAGAGATCCGTAAATGAAGCGATGTTGAAAGGCGACAATTGACTCTGAAGCTGGCCGGGCTTTTCTTCAGTGATGCTCGACAGTTTATAAATCTGCAAGGATTCATAAACATGCGGGCCGGCAATGTTGCAGCAGGCAGCAGGGAGTTTTGAGAACTGTCAGAGGCGATCTCAAAACTCTAGCAGCGTAGATGTTGCTTTTGCTGGATAGCTGTCATTGGCTGGCCGGCGGAGTTGCAGCAGAGGCCATAAGTTTGAAAACTGACTGGAGCCAATTTTCGAACTCTGGCAGCGAAGGCAAGTGGTCTGCTGGTAGCTGCAGGCAATTTCAAAATCCGTCCCAGGATAATGAAATTGTCATTGACGGTGCTTGCGTAGCAGGCATGAAAACAACTTTGCAGTTAGTTTTCGATGCCTGAGTAGTGAGGTCGCATCCGAGCCAATGTAGACTGGAGCTGGCAGCGAAGATCTTTGAAATTGGACAGTGGTCAATTTCAAAGTCCAGCAGCGAAGACGGATCGAAGCTGGTAGCTGGCAGCTGAAGAGAATATTCAAAATCCATTTCAAGATGATGAAATTCTGTAGATGATGCTGATGACGTCAGCATGAAAAGAAACTTTTCAGTTAATTTTCAATGCCTGGCAGCAAAGTCAAATCTCGTCTTGATCGTCGGCGTTGAATGATTTCATAAAATCCGCAAGGATAGAATGAAATCATTGAAGGGAGTTGCTCTTTGAAGAGAACTTTTCAGTTTGCTTCAAGACCCTGTGTCGCAGCAGGTTATGGTAGCAAGTGTGCCATGTGATGTCAGAGTTTCACTGGCAGTTGTCCAAAGATGACGTGGTGGCTCAAAACTCGGTGTTGCAATGTTGCTGTCGGAGAACGGACATTGAAAAGAGACTTGAAAGTCAATTTCAATTCCATGCGGCATAGTCACCATTGCTGCCGTCTAGAAGTTCATGAGGCCGGCTCTGGCTGAGTGAAGTTCTGGAGCTGCAGGGTGTCCTGTCTGGCAGCGAAGCGAAGTCCGGCATTGCAGGCTGGGCTCGATTCGCTGTCTGGTCTCTGTGGATCGGTGACTGGGGCTTTTGACTCGATTGCTGCTGATGAAAGGCAGCGAAGTCAAAGGCTGGAAGTTGTTGCGGAAGCGGAAGTTTGCGGAAGTGGTGCTGGGCATTGTAGTAGCATTGTAGAGGTGGTCGGTCGAAGGTACAGATAAGCTAATCAGCTCTCTGATCTACCAAACGCTGTGGTGATATGCAGCAGTAACGTAGCAAGATTCTCTTTCATCGTCACCGAAAGGGTTAGGAGAGCGGAACAGGTTGGGGCATCTCCAGCCACTAAAAGAGCAAACTGATCCTGGCCTCCCTACCGCCTGCCTCATCAACGTTCAAGGTAAACAAAACCGACTTGGGAAACATCACAAAATTGGTCCCAAATGAGGAAAACTACCAGGAGATCAGATTTCAAAATATGATGAATATATGCATAAAAGTGATATTTTTAGGTGTATTTGAGACCAGACCATCGATTTAGGACCTTGGAATTAAAAATCAAGGCAAAAAATTTTTTGGTCATTTTTGCCCCATGTTATAGCATATCTGGTACCATCGGCAGGCCAAATGTGGGTCTCTTTTCTCCAAAATTTGCAATTGACTCGAGTAAAAAGTAAAGGAAATACATTTTATACTAGTGGAATCTGCTGCTTGGACAGTTGCATTTTGTTTTTGGCGCGCAGATCATTGTCTCTTTCCATGCGCGCCCAAAAACAAAATGCAGATGACGCAGCAGATTCCACTAGTATAAAATGTATTTACTTTACTTTTTACTCGAGTCAATTGCAAATTTTGGAGAAAAGAGACCCACATTTGGCCTGCCGATGGTACCAGATATTTCTTCCACTTTTAATATAGTATAAAATATATAAATACAAATTTTATAATGTTGGTTATACATTTAGCTAATATTTTATTAGATAATAAATAAATAATAAACAAAAAACTTTTTTTTAAAAATATAACAAAAAAATTTTGATCGAAATTTGATTTTGAAATAAAATCGGACATTACAATGCAAATCCACTGGTAAACTTAAAAATTTTTGAGAAATTTTCTTAGCTTCTAATCTGGAGAATCGATTTTTGGGAGAAAAGAGCTTTACTTTAGGCCTTCCGATAGTACCAGTTGTTGTCTCAACTTTAAACAGACAAAAATAAAAAAGAATGCCTGGGAAGGATTCGAACCTGCCAGGTTCATTCACCTGTCCAATCGCGTACCCCACTACACCACTGGTGAATATGTCCTCTTAGCTTAACTTCAGATTTATTATCTAAATAAATACACGATGAAGCCCAGTGACCCGGGGGCGGGGGAAGAAATGAATACCTACTATCGTCCATTGAATAGATGCGTAGGAGAAGAAGAAGAAGAAGAAGAAGAAGAAGAAGAAGAAGGAGTTCGGACACTTGGTGTTTTGCATTTTTCATGGTAAAATAAACCGTTTCATGCAAAAGTCAAAAAAGAAACTATAGTCAATTCGATGTTGCTCTTTCCATTGCAGAAAAAATTAACACGATTGGAGCTTTCTGCGACGAGCAGCAGCCTTATCAAAATTGAGATCTAGCAATGACCCCTAAAACGTACACCTGGGTCGAAAAGAGGGGCTGGGCGCTGACGGTTCGCTTCGCTCCCTTGCGCCAGCCCAATAGGGCGAATTCTTGACCTGTCCGAACACTTTGGATAATTTTTCATGTATATAAACTAAAACCCAGCATTTTTTTTGCCAAGTACCTGCCTAAGGCTTACGTTGATAAGCTCACAAAAAGAAATTGAGCAATACTGCGTTCCTGAAGAGCGGGAGGTTTTTTAGCATAAAAATTTTACATCAGCAAGAATGCCCTATGCTATAACATAGGGCATTTTTCTGGTTCTCGTCATGTTTGGGTCTATATCTCTTTTGGCTCACCCCTTATTGGCAAGTTTGAACTCAATTTCTGGACCAAAATTTCGCGAGAAATACGATGGCGAAATCAAAAACCAGATTTTAAACCAAAAATTTTGAGAAAAGTCAAGTTTTCGTGAATCTTCAAAATTTCATTTTATGCCATATATTTGGTTTTTTGATAGAAAATGAAATTTTTTGGTAAAAAACTTTAAAAACTATTGTCATAGTTGTGTGCAGCTAATGTAAACGAATCGATCGATACCTAAAATGGGTACTTTTAGCATAAAAATGGGTCTGAAATTTGAGTTTTATTTAAAAAAATCGCCAAAAACTCAAATTTTCCGACCTCCAACTTCTCAGCGCTATCCTGCCATTGACACCAAGTATATTTATATTTATGAATTTTACTCCCCACATATTGTACTTTTGATTCCTATAATAAAAAAGGGGGGTCAAAAATCCATGGGTCTCGGCCCTTTGGTCCTTCGTGCTCTTCTCGCAAAAGGCCTCTTAAAGAAAATAAGGAGCTCACTGAAGCTGATTTGAGGCAGTAGGGCTGGGTGGCGTTGCAGCAATGGTTGCCGCAGGTGAGCGTCTGGTTGCAGCACTGGCCGTCCAGGAACTGACTGCCTGGCTGGCAGGACTGGCAGACGCCGTTGAGGCAGTGCTGACCGTTGGAGCCGCCGCAGCAGGGGGAGCCCGAAGAGCACTGCTGCTGACCAATAGGGCAGCACTTGTCCAGCGACCAGCTCTGTCCCGCCGAGCAGCAGTGTCCCGAGCTGCAGCTGAAGCCAGTGGGACAGCAAGCGTTCTCACAGCAGGCCTGCATCATCATTTATCTTTATCTGGCTTACATCGGAGCGGTTTTTTGCTATTGAAGCGATTTTTTGGGTTTTTAGAAAAAGAGGAGCAGAGGAGAAAAGCCGACCTGGTCCTTCCCACAGCAGATGTGGGTCTGGTTGTTGTAGTAGCAGCACTTTTGGCTGCTCACATCGCAGCACTGCGCCCCGCACTGCCCTTCGAGACAGCAGCTGTCGTCTTGGCAGCAGACACCGTGTTGATTGCAGTGCTTGCCTTCAAAACTCCTCAATCTTCCTCCAACCATCCCACAAATCCTCCTCCAACCCATCTCATTGCAGCAGGTCTTGCTCTTGGTCACTGGGTCCATGCAAACTTGATTGGTGCCACAGCAGCCGGTGCCATTGACGCAGGTCTGAGCCCCATTGCAGCAGGCGTTCTGGATGTGCGGGCTCTGGGGGCCGAGGCAGACGGGCTGATCGCAGCAGGAGTAGGTGTACTGGTAGAAGGCCCAGGTCTTGACGCAGTGGCCGGGCTTACAGCACTTGTCGCCGCACTTCTCGTGAGTGAGGGAGCTGCAGCAGGAGCCGCTGGCGTCGCATTCTCCGTTGGCGCAGCATTTTCCGGCATCGGAGCACCAGCTGTCGCCCACTGGACAGCAGTGACCGTTCGAGTTGGCCTGGCCTGCAAGTCTCAATCGCCGATTTATGCACCATTCTGGCAGCATCCACTCTGCAGGTACTCGCTGCCCTTGGGGCAGCAGTACTTCGGCCCGAAGTACTGATTGTGCGCACGCGCACAGGTGTTCCCGCTCAGATCGCAGCAAGCCCCATTGCAGTCCACACTGCTCCCACTCGCGCAGCAGATGCTCCCCGGGGCCCCGCTACCCGTGCAATGCGGCCTCCCGGACGGACAACAGCTCGTTCTCCCATTACACGCCAAACTCGCCGGGCAGCACTTTCCATCCGCCCAGACACTCCCATCAGGGCAGCAGTGGCCCTTGGAGCAGTGCTGTCCTGTGGGGCAGCAAAGCCCAGCACAGCACTGCCCAGAAGCACAGCAGTCCCCGTCCAGAGACCCCGGGCACTGAGCCTCTCCCACCGGGCAGCACTTGCTGTCGTTGGCCCAGTGGTTGCCACTTGGACAGCAGTGGCCGGCGCTGCAGACGGGGTTGTCCGAAGAACAGCAGAGTCCGTCGCAGCAGGTGCGGGATTGAGGGCAGCAGACGAGGGCACCGGAGGGGGAGGAGCAGGCTTTGCTGTTAGGCGGGCAGCAGAGGCCGCCGGAGGAGGAGGGGCCGAGGGCCCCTGTGCAGGTTTGGCCGTCAGGGCAGCAGGTCAGGGCTCCGGCGACGGAGCAGGTTTGGCTGGTCTCGCAGCAGTGGTTGCCGCCGGTGCAGGTCTGGTGGCTGTTCTCGCAGCACTTGTGGCTGCAGCAGGTTTCTTGGGCACCGCAGCAGAGGCTGCCGTCGCAGCAGCTACTGCCTGGAGAGTAGAAGGAGTACCTCTCAGTGGTAGAAGGATGAAGGAGGAGAAGGAAGTCATCATCCATTTTCAATAGACCAGCCAGATTAGTATCGAATGAAGACTTCCTTCTCCTTTCCTTATGAGGGAAGGTAAGTCTTCATCCGATACTTCCATAACTGGTCTATCGAAAACGGATGAAGACTTCCTTTGTCGTCTCAGAATGAGTAAGGGAGTAGAGGAATGATGCCTTGGTCTTTGCTGCAGCAGAGTTTCCCACCGCAGCACTCCTGGCTGGCCTTGTTGCAGCAGAGACTAGAGCCGCAACAAGCGGAGCTGGCATCAGGGCACATGAACGAGCTGGCGGCATCGCAGCAGCTGTACTCCCCGTTCGGAGCGCAGTACTGGCCGCACTTCGTCCCATGACTACTCGAGCAGCAGCGATCCCCGCACAGTGGCTGAGAGCAGCAGGAAGACGGGTAGCTGAAATGAGGTTGAGGTTCTTGATAAAATCTTTGTACGTTTAGGGCATGTTTTTCAAAAATTTTCACAATATGCGCGAAAATAGAAAAATTTCGAACAAGACTTGATAATTTTCCTGTTTTGAATTCTTTTTGATGTACTGTAAATAAAAATTTTGATGGATTTTAATGAATTCTAAGGTATTGAAAGAGAATCTGAAAATTGAAAATCTTTGAAAGAGGCCTTAACCGGCAGAAGCGATCGTAGGACATGCAGGAGCCGTCGTCGCAGCAGAGACCATCCTCACAGCAGCTTCGACAGCCACCGTTATAGTTGCATCTGCTTTCAACAGCACCCACAGCCGACAGGAAGCCTTCGCTGCCGCGAAATGGACAGTTTTGTCCCAGCTCAACACATTTTTGGCTCTTTGCTATTTAGTTTGACTCAGAAAATGACTCACAGTGGATGGGAGAAGAATGCAGAATAGAAATGGTAAAGCGCTCTGGGTCATTTCTTTCGTGAAACTTTTGTTGGCTAAGTGTCAGTGCTGGGCTGAAGCTGCTGCTCCCAGGGTCATTCACCGAATTAAAGCATGGCAAATAGAAGGACAGCGCTTGGCCACTCCTGCTGAGCAAACAAGCCAAGTGCTGCGGGTTGTGATAATTTTTTCTTCCTCTTAAATGTCTTGTTTGGTTCCTTGAAAAGGATGGCGTCAAATTAGAAGCACATGAAGCCAGAGTTGGCAAAACAGGCTGTTGTAGAATCGATCACTAAAACTGTGTTGCTGGCTACTGTTGTGGGCTTGGTGACGAGAACATTGGAGAAGCCGTTTCGCCTGATGTGTAGCTTTGCGGAATTTTTCTGAAAAAATGTAAAATTTCGTGAACAAAAAAAGCAAGCTTTTATAAAACCAGGATGAGGTCTTCGTAGATGGCAAAACTAGCGCCATCGACGGATAGAAGCGCCTTTTCTTCCATGTACAGCGACTTCATGACTTGTAAATCGCCGCTCACCGCTATTTCACTCCCATTTCTCATCGTTACTGGGGCCTCAAACTGTGAACATAACCATCTCATATTTTGATGAGGACGAAAAACACCGATAAAATGGCACTTCTTTGCGAAACGCTGAAGCTACTTTGGTCCTCCAAGACCAGCTGATCTTTCAGGCTCAACATCACACCCTTTCCAACTGATAGCAGGCTTTGAGATCCAGTGTAGATGTCGCCGTTGACGAGCAAATCTCCTAAATGTTTTGCAAAGGTGTTTTCTTGTTTCAAGCATTTAGAAATCAACCGCTGATATTGCAGACGCTTTCGTCCCCTAGGCTTACGGTCTTTGAGTTGAGTTGCAGAGAGGATCCAGATAGCAGCTGGAACCTTCCATTCGTGCCTAGACTCAGCTGAGCTGACGCCTTGGATGCTTTCACCGCCAAGCTCCCAGCAACTGAGGCCTCAAAAAAAAGCCATTAGTATTTTGGGTATTCTTACGAAGGCCTTTGAACCGTAGCAGAATCGGCAAGACTCAGAGTGACGGCGTTTGCAGGCAGCGACCCGCCCACAATCGAATTCATGCCACCTTTAATTGAAACTTGCATGGGTTTAAAGATGGTCCACGGTGAAATTACCTTCAGGTGGGAAAATCAGCCGGGCCCCTTTTCCCAAACCGATTGTGGTGAAACCGGATGTGCTCAATGATTGGCCAATCTCAATGAGCCCCCATGCCCTTATAAGCCACAGGATCGAGGCCTAGCCACCGAAAGCACAGCATCTTGAGCCATGGTGAGGGTTGCGTGGGAAGCGAGATCGAAGGACTTGGTGACGTTGAGGATGGAATTAGCATCTGCTGTCAGACTGACTCCCTTGCCCAGCTGCCAAGAGTCACTGCAGTCTATCTGCAATAGGACTTCAATTGAAAACGCCTGTAAAATGCGCTTGGGAAAAGCCTTAGCAGAAGCGCCAGTAGAGAGCTGAGACCCAGCGTCCAAGCTGAGCGAGCAGTCTGGCTTCAAAATGTTCTCCGATTTCTCGCCAAAACTTGCCTGCAACCCTTGTCCTGCCCATCCTCATCCAAGACCCATTGACTCTAATGTTTGTAATGAAAAAAACAAAACATGATATGCTTGAAAGCGCGAATAAACCTGACTCCCTCTGTTCAGCATCAGTTCGCCGCCACTGGCTTCGAAATTGGCTTGGGCAGCCAGAGTGAAACTGGCGCTTTCAATCCGTGTACTCTGCTGTGATCCCAGCACCAGACTGCCCCCATCGCCTACTTTAACATGGCTCCCTCCAATCGCTGTCAGCCCCTCCCAGAATCTTGCACTTGCCGCACTGCCTAGCTCCACACTGCCCTTCAGATTAATGTATTCTTTTCGATTGTGTAAATGACAATGAAGAAGCAAGGACTTGCAGATCGGAGTGATGGTTGAAGAAGTGGAGGAGAGCAGAGGATGCCAGCGAGATGTTGCTGTCGGAGTCTAGTCGTACAGAAGCAGCTGGTTCAAGCAGCAGCTGACTTGCCAAATCACCGCTTACATTCACTGCCCTGCCAGTTTTCAGCGAGCCTTTCAGTTCAGCCTAAGATCAGCAGAAGAATGATGGTTAAAGTGAAGTACCGGAAATCTGCCAAGAAGCCTGGTTTCCCAGTTTTAGGCATCCGCCGGCTACCTCCATTGTTCCGCCCACAAAGACGTTGCTAGAGTTCCCCAATTGTGCAACTACAGAGCTGCCATCGGCGCCCAGTGACATTTGTCCGTTAACTTCCAACTACAAAACAGGGAGACCGTTTGGAATTTCGAGTCTGCTACCACGGTGAGGTTGAATTGTAGGGCTTAAAAGCTGACCGATGCGTTGGATCCAATTCGGACGTGAGAAGATTTGAAGTTGAATAGGGATTGCTCCATAGCCGAGCAGATAGCGAAAGATTCTAGGCTGAGGATGGATGCGGACAGAGTACAATTGACAGCGCTGGTAAAGAAGGAGGCGTTGGAACTCAAGTTCATTTCACTTCCATCCAACAGATAGAAGCTCCCGTTTAGCTTTATGCTCGAATATTCGTCCATAAAAATGTCACCCTGTCAACTGTTCCATCATGAGCAAAGTTTTTATCGCATAAACTTTTTCTGGAAGATAAATATTAGATATATCGTATAAAAATAAGATCAATATAGCTTTAGCATAAGAATTCTAGAACAAATACTGTCTTTTGCTCCAAAAAGTCGTTCTTAAGAGCATAAATGAAATTACGGATAAGTATGCCGCTTTTTGCAGAACGCTCAGCGCAGACTGGTTACCAATCGAAATTTTATGGTTCTCAGTCAGCGTCATCTTTGCCGAAGCCAAGACATCGAAACGAGCTCCAACTCCCTCACCGATCCATACGCCATTTCCCGCTTCCAATGATCCTGCACACAAGGCCATCCTTTTTAGGCGAGACCATCAAATGAGTCTTTGTAACCGTTTACAAAACACCAACTATTCGCCTCCATGCTCAAATTGCCGCCAGCCATGCTAGCATTTCCGCCTACCGTCAGCTTTGCTCCATCAGCAAGTACCGCTTCCAGCCTGCTGCTTCTGCTGCCCAGATGCAAGGAGCCACTTACTTCCGCCTAGGCTATCTTCCAGATTCCTCTTCTCTTAAGTCTACGATGAATTGAGCTGAAAACTAACGGAAGCTCGTTTGCCTGTGGTAAGGGAGGATCTGCTGCCTGCCAAGCCTTGGAGACGGAAGGAAGCGTTGTCGAATACGTTCAAGCCTGCCCAAGGGCCCAGACTGACTACCGCCGATGCCAGCTTCGTTTCTTGACTGCTGTTGAGGCGAAAAAGGGCTCCATCGTCCAGGGACAAGTTCCCGCCGGATAGGACTAGGCTGGAGTGAAGGCCAACACCCGCTTTTCGACCCATTCCTACCCAGCCCTGAACAATTACCGAAAATCCATAATTCCGTCAATCTTCCTAGTATAAGAAGCTACGGTGAGGTTTGCGAATGTCTGGTGGAGCGTCAGATGAGCTGCATTGCCGAGGTGAAGCTGGCCATTGAGATGGAGCTGTGATCCGTCAGTAAGACTCAGGGCACTGGCTACTCCACTAGTGAGGCTGCTACCACTGCTGGTCTTCAGGCTGCCTCCAATACTCGAGCGAAAGTCACATTGCAAAGGCTCCCATATAAGCCAACCATTAAGGATGCCGATACTACGAGGCCCAATATTGATGCTACCGCCGTTGCTGAGCGGCTGACGAACGGTCAAGCTCCCGACTTCGGCCAGTCTTAGAATGGCTTTATTGCCCAGCACAAATTGGTTTTCTGCTGACATCTGCAATTGACTTCCCATCTTCAGTCTCTTCACCTGGAATTGACCAACAACCGAAGCACGGGAGCCAAGGCTGAGCTGGCTGGCTTGTCCAAGCATTGCAGTTTGGTTAACTTCTGAAAATTCTCTACTTCTCACATTTCTTAACGATTGCACGTTTACTCAAATTGGCGAGCCAACTGCATGCTCCGAAGAATGCTGCTGCATTTGGGCTGAGAACAATGGCCGCCTGTTTGCCCACACTCACGCCTCCGCTATTCTTGCAACCAATCTTTAGAATATCGTTTTGGATTCCAATAAAAAGACAACCTCAAAAAAGCTGTTGTTTTCGAAAGATAGTTTGGCCTCCTCGGCAAAGCTGAGAGGAGCGGCAATCTGTAGCTGGGCATCTGCTGCCACCGAAAGCACCCCCAAAGAGTCAAGCTCCATGCTCCCGTTGCAGCTCATCTGAAAGCAGCTGAATGCTAGTCACTTCTTAAGAAGGTGCATGTGGACTTGTGCTCGGTCTCCGGCCACCAGAAGAGCAGCTTTCTCGCCTATATTTAGCGAGCAATCTCTGGCCAGAGCTGCCAAAGCTCCGTTGCCAAGCGCAAACTGCCAATCAAGAGCTGTCCTAGGGAGCTAATAATTACAAGCTGACGTAGCTCACGCGGCCATTGGCTTGCAGGACTAAGTTGGTGGAGTTGGAGCTGAAGAAGGCGCGACCTGACTGCTGGAGTTGAGCGCTGGACCCTAGACTGAGGCTGCCCTGGTTGATGAGCAGAGCTCGTTCACTAATTTTGATGCTGGCGCCATCGGTGAGTCTGGCTAGGCCAAGATTGCTGAGACAACTGCTGTCGCCAACCTGCGGTTGGATGAGGGTGTTGAAGCCCAGAGGCTGTCAGTGAAGCGAAACAAACCGTGATGAGAGAATTGTTGCCGAGTTGAAGACTTGTGGCAGAGGCATTCTGGCTGAACAAACCTTGGGATATGTTTCCGATGACCAGGCGTCCATTTTCAGACTGAGTGAAATTGAGCAATTGGCAGTCGGCTGGATGAAAGAGCTCAACACACCCGCAATATTCTGATATTATACTAAGGTGA
>JASANA010005211.1:0-17299 GCA_030248095.1 Ptycholaimellus sp. GST1_10
AAACAATTGCGCTTATTAACTCTATCTTTATAGTACATCTTAATTAAGTTGTACATACTAAAGAGTACATACTAAATTTTGAGTCATTTTGAGCTCAAAGAGCTCGAGCTCGAGCTCATTTTAAAGAGACTTTTGTAGATACTCAAGGATTTCGCATTTTAAAAAACGGGTATATGTTGCTCAATTTTAAATAATTTGTTTAATCGGGTGCAATCAGTGGTCCCGGTGCGCTGGATGCGGGAGAACGCGCAGACAGAGAACAGCATGAGGCGCTACGTGATCCGGATGCGCAAGATAAAACACTCGACTCAAAACCAAGGGGCGCAGGCTGGACGATGAGTTTGTGCTGCCTGAGGAGCTAACCACTGAGTATGTTTTACGATAGGGTCAAAAAAAGTTGTCGATTTTGACTATTTGTCGTTGTTGATGGGCCTTCCAGAAATTGCCGATTGCCATTTGATTGAAAGGGAAATATAAGTTTCTGCAGTGTTTTTAAGCTCTCTGAAGCATATTTTTGCCTTTTATGCGTCACCTATCTGTTCATGAAGGTTGGAATGCATGTGAAAGTGATAGTTACATGACCTTGGCGGTAAGGTTGCACACCGTTTGTGTTCTAATGGCCTGGGAGCTGGTATCTGAGGGCTGGGCGGGGACAAAGAGTGCTAAGGATTCCAAGGCGGGTGATCGCGGCGTGGTCTACTGCAGCTTCCCTCTGAAAGCAGTCGGGAAAGGCGGTGAAGCAGAGGACGCCGATCGATGCCGCTGGGAGCAGAAAGGCTACATCAGGGAGCTTCTACGCCATCTTTGCAACAAGCACTACCGAATGAGCACAGCATCATCATCGACGACATTGCCCACATGTTTGGTAACCCTTTTACCTCTATTGCATTCTCCTCCTCCTTCTACTCCGCCTTCCTCTCGCAAGCACTCACAAGCCAACGACTCTGATGAGCCTGCTGGGGCTCTGCCGGTGAAGTTCCAGCGCAGCCACCCGCGCCGCCACATGATCTCTACTCTGATGGATAGCTGGATCACTGCTAGTCCAACAAGGGTTCTATTTAGCCCCCTAGCTGCAATTGTGTATCATGCGCTAGCTATGTGACGACGACTCCAGGCCATAGCTACTGTGCAGCATCCGCGATTCCGGATGATGATCAACTTCATAGGGCCCCAAAACAAGATCCCGAGCAGGTGGACACTGGCCAGATCTGTGCGGCAGCAAGGCCAGCTGGCCCTCGATGGTCTCCGCTCCACAGTCTTTGCCAAGACCAAGCCCAAGTCCATCTGCGCCATAATAGACATCTGGACCTCAACGTTCAGCTCATTTTTTGTCTACTATACTCATTTTGTTCATTGTCAATGCCCTGGGGGCGGGAACTTCCTTTCTCGGAATCGTGGCCAGCATCTTCACGAGGTACGGGCTGAACCACGTCACGCTGCCCAGCACCATCATCGAGCCGCCTGCCTCTGGTCAGTGCATCATGGAGGCCTTCACTCGCATCTAGACTGAGGAGGCTGGCTTAGGGCGCCCGGCGACCTGCACAATGCTCCCCTTTCTCTCCCTCTCTGCCTGCCAGTCCGCATCAGGGAAGAATTGGAGGTGGTCTGCGACGGGGCAAGCAATTTGAAGAAAGGCCCACTCCCCCGACCACTAGATAGCCCCCATCCTCTGTCCCGCTTCCCTAAGTTGTTCTTCTCCCTTGCCCAGTCTGAATTGAGTCCCCATGCTGTCTTTAGCAGTCTCAGGTGCTAAAGACAGCATGGGGACTAATATATTGCCTGCCTTCCAGTCTTTCATTATTTCGAGTGGCAATGTTTCGCCTTAGCACTATCTCGAAGTTCTCAATCTCGTCTTCATCATTACTTTTGTCTTCAGCTTCAAGGAGTCGTTTTTCTCAATGTTGCAACTTCAAAAAAACATCTCAAACCTTTCCATATCAAATACAAACAATAAAACAGCAAAATAAAGCCAAAAATGGATTAAAACTTAAAAAATTGGTAAACATGGTATATTTGTGGTTTTTTTTATTGATTAACCATATATTTGTCGATCAGATTTTTGTCGATTTTTTTGGTAAGTATTTTTAACGATCGCCCCCAAAACATGTTTGCTTTCATTGCTCCAATCCCTCTATTCCATAGCCTCAGCAACTCCTAGCAAGTAAAACGTGTTCCCATATTAGCAAAAAATAGTGGTACAAAAGTGACATTTATCTGTTTACATGGGGTTTGTTGTTGGCCCAACATGCATGACGTTAATATAAACTTTATAATACATTTTATGTCATAGCCGATTGGAATGCAAAAGCTAAATAAAATGGACTGGATTAATTTAAATCATTTATTTAAAAAGTTTAAATGAGACGTTATTAGCAAGAAAGTACATGAAACATAATTTTTCAATCAGAGCTAAGCATTTGGTTAGCAATATAAGTGATGTGGGAAAGCTGTTGAATTTTCTGGTGCACAAATGAGAACATATAAACATCAAAATTGTGTAGTGATTGTTTAGCAACATCAAAACAGGCAGACCCAACACAGTTTTGCAAAAATCACCAGTAGTTCAAATCATTGTTTGTGATAATAAACCAAAATATTAAAAAAATTGTTTTCAATTTCCAAAAAGCTTTTATGAACAGTGTTCTGTTTAATTGATAATACTTCGCCATTGTCTTTTACTATAAGATTAAGCCGAATAGATATCAGTGCATCTGATACAATGGCTGTCTTTAACACCATATCACTAAGAGATGCAGTGATTTTATGATTACTATAGACATAACCAGAATATTTCTTAGTTGGAATAAGGGTGCCTTCAAAAAAAGTGGGAGCATGGGCTTGATTAATATCGATACCTTCGGATTCTATGTTTGGTGTATATTCACTGCTGTTAAACATTGAAGATAGTTTAGGTAGGCATGGTATATAGTTTTGATTTACCAAGCATGGCTGGAGCAGTAAACTGAAATCGCGCTATGTGAGAGCAGTGTTATGATGCATGTTTGGTGTTGCTACAGATCAGGCCATGGGAGCTGCGCAGACCAACTGTCCATGATTGAAGGGCGCTGTGGCACTGTTCAGATGGGCCCATCGTCACTGCACTGGGACAATCATGGGTGGAGCAGTACACTGAAATCTCGCTATGTGAGAGCGGTGTTCTGATGCATGTTTGGTGTTGCTACAGATCAGACCATGGTAGCTGCGCAGTGCAACAGTCAATGATTGAAGGGCGCTGTGGCACTGTTCAGATGGGCCCATCCTCACTGCACTGGGACAAGCATGGGTGGAGCAGTACACTGAAATCGCGCTACGTGAGAGCGGTGGTTTGATGCATGTTTGGTGTTGCTACAGATCAGACCATGGAAGCTGCGCAGTGCAACAGTCAATGATTGAAGGGCGCTGTGGCACTGTTCAGATGGGCCCATCCTCACTGCACTGGGACAAAAATGGATGGAGCAGTACACTGAAATCGCGCTACGTGAGAGCGGTGTTCTGATGCATGTTTGGTGGTGCTACAGATCAGGCCATGGGAGCTGCGCAGTGCAACTGCCCATGATTGAAGGGCGCTGTGGCACTGTTCAGATGGGCCCATCCTCACTGCACTGGGACAAGCATGGGTGGAGCAGTACACTGAAATCGCGCTACGTGAGAGCAGTGTTCTGGTGCATGTTTGGTGTTGCTACATATCAGGCCATGGGAGCTGCGCAGAGCAACTGCCCATGATTGAAGGGCGCTGTGGCACTGTTCAGATGGGCCCATCCTCACTGCACTGGGACAAGCATGGGTGGAGCAGTACACTGAAATCGCGCTACGTGAGAGCGGTGGTTTGATGCATGTTTGGTGTTGCTACAGATCAGACCATGGAAGCTGCGCAGTGCAACAGTCAATGATTGAAGGGCGCTGTGGCACTGTTCAGATAAGCCCATCCTCACTGCACTGGGACAAAAATGGATGGAGCAGTACACTGAAATCGCGCTACATGAGATCGGTGTTCTGATGCATGTTTGGTGGTGCTACAGATCAGGCCACGGGAGCTGCACAGTGCAACTGCCCATGATTGAAGGGCGCAGTGGCACTGTTCAGATGGGCCCATCCTCACTGCACTGGGACAAGCATGGGTGGAGCAGTACTCTGAAATCGCGCTACGTGAGAGCGGTGTTCTGATGCATGTTTGGAGTTGCTACAGATCAGACCATGGAAGCTGCGCAGTGCAACAGTCAATGATTGAAGGGCGCTGTGGCACTGTTCAGATGGGCCCATCCTCACTGCACTGGGACAAGCATGGGTGGAGCAGTAGGGGGGAGTGCAGGGAATGCTGAGTCTCTAGCACTCCCGTACAGGAACAGGCCCACTCAAAGTTCGGAAAATGGTTCAGCTGAGGAAGGGGGGAGTGCAGGGAATGCCCATACAGAAACCGGCCCAGCCATCTACTTATGAAGCGAAGGGTGAAGGCTGCTGATCTCAGGAAACGCCGCAACGAGTCCTTTATTGGAGCGCCCCCTTCCCACTGCCCAGCTCCAGTTTTGCTTTCGGGGAATTGGGGGGACGTTTTCGGTAGGGAGATGGCACCCTTGAAATTAACGACCTGGAAGAAAACTCCATTGAGCCGGAGGCGCAGGAAGAATCCAATCCTCAAGAGCCTCTCCCCTCCCGCTTCATCTTTGCTTCCATCCAGCGTACCCTCTTTTATTACAACCATTCTCGGATAGGTCTGTTCCTTTATACGTTGTTGCGGGTTTCTAAATTTGGCGTTGGTTCTCAGTGTAGCTTTATAAATGGGTGATTCAGTTATTGATGAGATACTTAAATGGTGTCTTTTATTCTTTTTGATCCTATTGATTAATTATGGATATCATTTCTTGTTTTGTTTTTATTGGTGTTTTTTAGACAATGGCAATGAATGGGTTTGTGCAGGATTAGTGACTGATGTTGTTCGTAAATGGTTTTTTTCTCATTTGTAATTGTAAATGTAGTATTTTGCCTAAGAGATGTTGATGTTCATTAGTTATTGAACCCATGAGCTGTTATTGTAAGGAGTGAGTTAAAAGTTGGGTATTGAAGTGTTTTCCATTAATGATTAATATTTCTTTTTGGTAAATATTGTGTGTAAGCATTATATGTCAATACTAAATCTTTGCTTACTTTTGAAAATAAATGAAAAACTACAGACTTACCCTTTGAGTGACACGCTTTGGTGCATGCCAAAAGCATCTGCAGTATTTCTCAACAATTTATGAACTTTTTGATAATAGCTTTTTGATCCCAAAAATATTGTTCAGTATAGTTTAGAATCATTAACTGCATTTGTGTATTCAAATTTGATCAAATTTAAATTGAACAAGGGATCACATTGCACCTGGCTCCATACTGAACAAACTGAATAATTTATCATAAATGCAGATCCAAATTTAAGAATGGACCATATTGCATCAGGCTCCACACTGAACAAACGGAAGAACTAAGCATATTTACAGATCCAAATTGAACAATAGACTGTATTTCAAGTGGCTCCACACGACTATAAATCTATGGTTTTTAAAATTGGTAGCAAAACCACAGGGAAATGTCCACACTCTTGCTTAATATGACAGAATCAATGGACATACATGTCGCGGTCACCATTGCGCTTTGCGCCGTTATACTTGTTACCGTAGGTTGGTCTTCTCATTTCCCTATAGGATGATGAGGGGAGGGCATTGCCCCATGATAGTGCAAAATGCTGTAATCGGGAGCATATAAGCTTCGGGCAGTCCATCCTGGACAGCCACCAGCTCGCACTCTACCTCACTTTCTCTGAAGGTGACTATGTTATAAAAGAGTGGAATATATGGTATAAAGGTCCCCAGTATAGCAATGCCCTTCATGGCAGGAGATGCCTCAATGCTTCAATGGTAGCCGTTCAGCTTTGACGCTGTCATGGAGGAGGAAGTCTGTCGTCTGAAGTCTAGCCTGTAGACGGTATGAGTGTGGGGGAATTGAGGATGCCAACGCAGCTATACCACCTCCTCATCCATATCCATCCCCGCATCGTCCCTCCACGTCACCTTCGACCTCATGCCCTCCGTCTACCAACCGGGAACGCCGATGAACCATTTATCAACGGAGGTGCAAATGGGGCCACGGGAGACGGATCCCATGAAGAAATTCACCAACCCCGGCATCTGCGTACTCTCCGCCTATGTTGACATTGTAATGAAACTGAATATAATGGCCAAAAAGAATATTATTTAAAGAAGCTATTACATTGCATATATATTAACAGATTCAATATTAGGGGATTGAACCAAAAGCATATGAGAAACCAAAAGCATATCAGAAGCCAAAAGCATATCAGAAACCAAAAGCATACCAGAAACCAAAAGCATACCAGAAAGCAAAAACATATCAGAAACCAAAAGCATATCAGAAATTAAATCAATAATGGAAAACTCCGCAAAAGCCAACATTCAACTTTCATCGTACTGTGACAGCTCATGGGTGCAGTATTTAATGAACATTAGCATTTCTTGGGTAAAGTACGACATATACAACTACAAACGCGAAAAGAAAGCTGCATTACACAACATAAACAGTTGCCAAACCAGTTCAAAGCCTCTGCTTAGCAAGTTTTCAATAAACACAAACACAAAACACACAAGAATGGATAACCCAAAACAATCAATTGCACCTAAAACAAACAAAACAAACCACTTATTTAGCTCACCAATTACTGACTCACTAGTTTATAAAGCTACTCTTAAAACAAGCCGCAACATGAGAAACCCACAACAAAGTTTAAGAGAACAGTCCAATCCAAAAAAGAACAAAATCACAAAACAAATGCTAAACATCAATGCTCAGCCATTCGTTCCAGAAAAATCACCAAACAAGATCACAGAAAAACGAGAAAAAATAGAAGAACAAAAAGAAGTCACCAACCAAAAGTTACTCATACTGAACATGTGTAATATGAGTTTAGATGAAGAACGTATAAGGAGCTTTGTACCAGACGAAAAAGTAATGGCAGTCCTCGTTAAACATATGAATCAAGACAGTTCTATAAGGTCCTAACAGAAGTATCAAGCTCAGACGCAAGCTGGCTTTCCTTATTCCTCTTCAGAAAGTGCAAGAAAGAAACAGTCGAAGCCACTACATCATTAGTTAGCAGGAAATTAAACACACTATATAACAACACTTGCTATGAGACGCCATTGCTTATGAAGATAGTGTCATTTCATTCCGCATTCATTCCATTTTGAGAACAAAACTAATAGCAGTTAGCAATGCAAGCATATTTTTTCAAACCTTGACCAAAACAGCCACAAAACTCAAACATGCAATTAACATGGTATTAGTAATTCATTATTCTTAAAGATATTTTTTATTCGCATATAGTATTTATTTTTGTAATTACGTCTCTTCATGGGACACGTTTTAGAAAATAATAAATAAATATTAATCAGTGTACAGCTACCGAAAAATGTAATGCAGACAAAACATATCACACACAAAACAGTGTTTCATACATTTATTTTCTAGAAACACACACAACATAAAAACAAGCAAAAGGCCAAATTAAATGAAGGTAATATGCTACTATAATAGGCCAAAAATATAGAACAAAAGTTTTACACATAATAACTCTTGTTGTGATATTTTCGTTCTTTGAGATAACGGATTGCCTCCATGAAGTCTGCATGAACAATAACAAGAGCATTTCGTTTAAGGGCAGCCATTCCTGCTTCTACCGCAACTGCTCGACATTGGGCACCATTAAATCCTTCGGTCTCAGCTGCTAATTCGTTCCAATTAATTTCAGAGCTAACATTCATTTTGCGAGAGTGAATTTTAAGAATGGATTTGCGAGCAGACTCATTTGGTTCAGGAATTTCTATTTTTCTATCTATCCGTCCACTTCGCACAAGAGCTGGGTCCAGTATATCAATGCGGTTTGTTGCCAGGATAACTTTAACAGTTGAGATAGGTTGAAAACCATCAAGTTCATTTAAAAGTTCCATAAGTGTTCTAGACACTTCTCTGTTGCCTATTTTGTCTATGTCAGCACCATGTCTTTTCTTTCCAATTGAATCAATTTCATCTATGAATACTATAGAAGGTGCTTTGTCTCGTGCAATGCAAAATGCATCTCGAACCATTTTGGCTCCTTCTCCAATGTACATTTGAATAAGACTTGTTCCAGAAAGACGAATAAATGTTGCTTTAGTTTCACAAGCTACCATTCGTGCTAACAGAGTTTTACCAGTTCCAGGTGGACCATAGAGCAAAATAGCCTTAGGTGGTGTGATGCCTATTTGCATGAATGCTTCAGGATGGGTTAAACTAAGAACTACTTCATTAAGCTCTTGAATCTGATTCTCAAGTCCTCCTAGGTCTGAGAAACGCACGTCTGGGATCTCTTCCACTTCCATTCCAGAAACACGGTAATCATATTCTGATGGCAATACTTCCAGTGGACAGTAGGAAATCGGGTGAAGCGCGACCATTGTGTTTGGTTTCAGTTCCTTTTCAGAGCAAAGGCCACTATTGGGGAAGAAAAATTGTGTGCGGGTTCCATGATCAAGTTTAAAAATATATGTTGACATTTGTTTAGTTTGCAAGCTATTGGGTACACATTCATGAAATATTTCCTCATTTGACTCAGATCTATGAATGATGTCACATTGTGATAATATAGCAGCTGTCCAAGGTAATTTAGTGTTTGCTGTCAATCGTAGTTCTTGTTCATGAACAAGCATCTTCATTTTTTCAATCTTCCTTAAACATTCTTTTTCTTGTAGTTGAATTTGTAGCATTTTTGAGAGTCTGACATATTTTGATTTCTGAGATTGATAAAAATAATCTTATTTTAATTGAAAACATAATTTAAACATTAATTCCTAGTCCTGGGCCCAATGTTATCTTACGATAGAAATGCCCCTTGCAATCGGGAGCTTCCCTTAATAATTGATGTGTTTTCGGACAAAATACTATCCGTTTTCAAATTTGGCTTAATATAGACTCAAATGTTCTTATTGTTCCGATTTCAATCTTCTTACGATAGGATTAGACTTAAACGCAAGGGAATGCTGCAAAAATCAGTTCTATCTTAAGATAAGTTTGGGAATTTATTCATCCACCCAACTTGCAGCTAGAGAGCTGATTTTTGCAGCTGACTTTTTCACACAAAGTAGGTCTAACCTTGCTTAGAAAGTGTGAAAATTTGCAGCTCAATAGAGCAAAGCGGTGTGGAGAAATTGTCATTTTAGTAAAGCCACTCTAAAAACAAGTTGGGTTGACAGTGATAAACAACTTTGCATCTTCATGTCTCAGGCCCATTAAAAGCTTTGAAGCCAAAAATTTAACAAAAAATTTAGTCCTAATGATCTTACACACGTTTAAATTTGCAGAACTCCAGGTTTTTCTGTGCCAAGAAATAGCCATTAAAATTTTGTGAGCTTTCCCCTTTCTTATGGTTAATAGACAGGTATGTCCAGTGATATGAGGAGAAATGCGAAAAACCTCACATTACCTCCAGGGCTATTTTCTCATCAAAGGAAATACCTAGATTTCTGCAAATTTAAACATTAGTCAATGACAAGTAGGACTAATTTGTGAAGTTTTTGACCGCGGAGCGGCCCGAAGGGTATAGAGGTTACTCAACTTTTGTCCTCATATATATGTATATATATATGTATGTCTGGAAATGCTGGGAACGAGCGAATTCTCAACGGATTTGGACAAACTTTTTTTCCTGAAAGGTAATGAGATTTTAGGAAGATCTGGAGGGGTGGAACCGGTTTCCGAGCATTTGAAACATTACTTTTTTGGGTATAAATTTTTGAAAATGTGGGTATGCTGTAAAAGGCTCAATTCTCAACGGATTGGGACCTTTTTTTTTCCTGAAAGGTAATAAAATTTTAGGAAGATCTGAAGGGGTGAAACCGGTTTCCGAGCATTTGAAACATTACTTTTTTGGGTAGAAAGATTTGAAAATTTGGGTATGCTGTAAAAGGCTCAATTCTCAATGGATTTGGACAAACTTTTTTTGCCCTGAAAGGTAATGAGATTTTAGGAAGATATGGAGGGGTGGAACTGGTGTCCGAGCATTTGAAACATTACTGTTTTGGGTAGAAAGGTCGAAAATTTGGGGTATGCTGTAAAAGGCTCAATTCTGAACGAATATTGACAAACTTTTTTTTTCCTGAAAGGAAATAAAATTTGAGGAAGATCTGGAGAGGTTTGACAAGTCCCGAAGCATTTGAAACATAACTTTTTTAGGTAGAAAGGTTGAAAAATGGGGTATGTTGAGAGCTCCGCGGTCACCTATTGCGCTCTGCGCCATATACTTGTTTTGTGAAAATTTGTGAAGCTCCAAAGCTTTTCATGGGTCTGACAAATGAAACTTCAAAATTTTAAAATAATATTTTTGATCGTCTTATCAACTTGGCTGACTAGACTGACCTTACTGTAATGGCCATTTCTTAATAGCTGTTCAATCAATTGAGCTGCAAATTTCTACAATTACTAAGCACAGTAATGCTAAATTGGTGTGAAAAATCATCTCTCTAGCAACAAGTTGTTTGGAGATATAAATTTCCAAAATTTGGTGTATATAATTAAACGACCCCCCCCCCTGTAGCGAAATGGACCGCATCATCTGACAATTACCTCCAGCGTGTCAAACTTTGTGTAACTCCAGCGTGTAACTCGAGTCGTACTGGAGTCGTGGGTTGAGTGCGGTGGACTCCAGCTTAGGGTTGTTAAATGGATTTTAGTTGACAACCTAACTATTTCACTAATAATGGAATGCTAAAAAGAATACTTGCAAACTCATCTTCAATATCTTAATCTAGACCAAGATTCGGATGTTAAAGTGAGTTGGGCTTGTGTCATTCCGTCTGCTCTTACTTTTCTCTTACAAATAGTAGTTTTGTCCTGCAAAAGACTGATGTTTTGTCAATCAAATTCTCGCACGGAATGATAATTTCAGGGATTGTAACTGAGAATAATGCACGGTATTGTTGAAGATCTGGTTATCTATGCTTTGATTGTTATTAGTCAACTATTATAAGTCATTTACTTGAGCTTGAGTCATTGTTACGTGAAACAAAGGAGCGTATAAATCGCCACCCCCCCCCAAGAACAATGTCCCATTTTCTTCTTTCAGGTTTATCGTACAATAACCCAAATAATTGCAAATGAAGAAAAATCCACTAATTGGGAAAACAAATTTGCGCTTATTAACTCTATCTTTATAGTACATCTAAATTAAGTTGTACATACTAAAGAGTACATACTAAATTTTCGTCATTTTGAGCTCGAACTGTTTTAAAGAGACTTTTGTAGATACTCAAGGATTTCGCATTTTAAAAACAGGTATATGTTGCTCAATTTTAAATAATTTGTTTAATCGGGTGACATCGGTGGTCGCGGTGCGCTGGATGCGGGAGAACGCGCAGACAGAGAACAGCATGAGGCGCTACGTGATCCGGATGCGCAAGATAAAACACTCGACTCAAGAAGAAGGGGTGCAGGCTGGACGATGAGTTTGTGCCGCCTGAGGAGCTAACCACTGAGTATGTTTTACGATAGGGTCAAAAAAGTTGTCGATTTTGACTATTTGTCGTTGTTGATGGGCCTTCCAGAAATTGCCGATTGCCATTTGATTGAAAGGGAAATATAAGTTTCTGCAGTGTTTTTAAGCTCTCTGAAGCAGATTTTTGCCTTTTATGCGTCACCTATCTGTTCCTGAAGGTTGGAATGCATGTGAAAGTGATAGTTACATGACCTTGACGGTAAGGTTGCACACCGTTTGTGTTCTAATGGCCTGGGAGCTGGTACCTGAGGGCTGGGCGGGGACAAAGAGTGCTAAGGATTCCAAGGCGGGTGATCGCGGCGTGGTCTACTGCAGCTTCCCTCTGAAAGCAGTCGGGAAAGGCGGTGAAGCAGAGGACGCCGAGCGATGCCGCTGGGAGCAGAAAGGCTACATCAGGGAGCTTCTACGCCATCTTTGCAACAAGCACTACAAAGAGCACAGCATCATCATCGACGACATCGCCCACATGTTTGGTAACCCTTTTACCTCTATTGCATTCTCCTCCTCCTTCTACTCCGCCTTCCTCTCGCAAGCACTCACAAGCCAACGACTCTGATGAGCCTGCTGGGGCTCTGCCGGTGAAGTTCCAGCGCAGCCACCCGCGCCGCCACATGATCTCTACTCTGATGGATAGCTGGATCGCTGCTAGTCCAACAAGGGTTCTATTTAGCCCCCTAGCTGCAATTGTTTATCATGCGCTAGCTATGTATAGACAACGACTGCAGGCCATAGCTACTGTGCAGCATCCGCGATTCCGGATGATGATCAACTTCATAGGGCCCCAAAACAAGATCCCGAGCAGGTGGACACTGGCCAGATCTGTGCGGCAGCAAGGCCAGCTGGCCCTCGATGCTCTCCGCTCCACAGTCTTTGCCAAGACCAAGCCCAAGTCCATCTGCGCCATAATAGACATCTGGACCTCAACGTTCAGCTCATTTTTTGTCTACTATACTCATTTTGTTCATTGTCAATGCCCTGGGGGGCGGGCACTTCTTTCTCGGAATCGTGGCCAGCATCTTCACGAGGTACGGGCTGAACCACGTCACGCTGCCCAGCACCATCATCGAGCCGCCTGCCTCTGGTCAGCGCATCATGGAGGCCTTCACTCGCATCTAGACTGAGGAGGCTGGCTTCGAGCGCCAGCACCTGCACAATGCTCCCCTTTCTCTCCCTCTCTTGCCTGCCAGTCCGCATCAGGGAAGAATTGGAGGTGGTCTGCGACGGGGCAAGCAATTTGAAGAAAGGCCCACTCCCCCGACCACTAGATAGCCCCCATCCTCTGTCCAGCTCCCCCGTCTTCTTCCTGTCCCGCTTCCCTAAGTTGTTCTTCTCCCTTGCCCAGTCTGAATTGAGTCCCCATGCTGTCTTTAGCAGTCTCAGCTGCCAATGTTGCCTGCCTTCCAGTCTTTCATTATTTCGAGTGGCAATGTTTTGCACCATTAGCACTATTTCGAAGTTCTCAATCTTTTCTTCATCATTACTTTTGTCTTCAGCTTCAAGGAGTCATTTTTCTCAATGTTGCGCTTCAAAAAAACATCTCAAACCTTTCCATATCAAATACAAACAATAAAACAGCAAAATAAAGCCAAAAATGGATTAAAACTTAAAAAATTGGTAAAAATGGTATATTTGTGGTTTTTTTTTTTGATTAACCATATTTTGTCGATCAGATTTTTGTGCTTCTATCCAAATCTGCACTTTAAAAGGAGAAACCACAACTCCCCGAGGACAAACTCACACATACAATAGCATCAAAAAATAGCAGCAACGCAAATAACAACACATTTTTTTCACAATCATATATACCGATCTAAATCTCTACCTGAAAAGGAGAAACCGCTCATTTTCCTTTTAGAGCAATTCACCCTCACAGCAGACATTCCAAACTAGATTTTCTACTTGTGAAGTGCAAGCGCTCCGCGTCACCTATGCGCTTGCGCCATATACTGTGTGCAGATTTTTTTGGTTAAGTAGTTTTTAAGAGACACACCGAAACTCTAGAAAAACATCCCCCAAACAGATACCACACAAAGAAGACACTCTCCTAAAGAGAAGCAGACACATAGAAAATCGGCTCACACTCTGCGCGCGCGCGACCAGAGAACGATCCCCAAAAATATCTTCATCCCAAATCCCTCTACCCATCCTCACAACCAACAAACTTCTTCCCCCTTCACACCTAAACCCCATCTCACCACCAATACACACCCTATACTTTACCCCCGACTCCTCCACTCCTCTCTTCCTCTCCTAAACAAAACCATAGCAAAACAAAAACAAAAACTCACAAAACACATACAACACAAAAACCTCCATCCTAAAACTCCACAAAACTAAACAACACCACAAACTACATCACCAAACACTTTTAACAAAAATTTCACAAATCAGAAGAACAACCAATATAACAAATTATCAGAAGAGAGACACACTCAAAACCTCTCCAAAAACGAAACATCCCTAAAACTAATACCTACAGCAAAGAATACCTCTCCTAAAAAGAACATACACAAAGAAAAGCTCACACCGCGCGCGCACAACAGCAGAGGCGGGCTCGGTAGCCATGGAAACTAGTGTCTTATCTTACTCAGCTCTCTCATCCCACCACCACAACCAAACAAAACCTCCACCCCAGCACAAACCCCATCACCCACAAACACACCCAACTTTACCAACTCGCTCCACTCCTCTCTCCCTCTCTCCAAACAATAACCAAGCAAAAGCAAGAAAAAAACCACAAATATAATCCCCAAAATCAAACACAAACAAACCCACAAAACTACACACCAAATCATAAACAAAAAGCACAGAATAAAAAACAACCCAGAAAACAGAATAAGAGAGACACACCAAACCCTAAAACAAACACCCCCAAACAAACCACACAAAAAACCCTCCAAAAACAAAATAAAAACTCACACTCTCACCTCCACACAGAAACATCTACCAAAACACAGTCTCAGCTTCAGACTTTCCTCAGAGGTGGATTTATAGATAGCATTTGTACGTATCAGGTGATATAGAGATAGGATTGAGATGGATGTGGGACAATCCCTCTACGTTCACATGGCCTTTTATACAATATAAACATAAAAAGAATAAAAGAAAAAAAACATAAAAATAATAAAAAAAAGGAATAAACCCAAAATTAAACTATTAACTCCTAGCAAGTAAAACGTGTTCCCATATTAGCAAAAAATAGTGGTACAAAAGTGACATTTATCTGTTTACATGGGGTTTGTTGTTGGCCCAACATGCATAACGTTAATATAAACTTTATAATACATTTTATGTCATAGCCGACTGGAATGCAAAAGCTAAATAAAATGGACTGGATTAATTTAAATCATTTATTTAAAAAGTTTAAATGAGACGTTATTAGCAAGAAAGTACATGAAACATAATAAACCTAGTTCAATCAGAGCTAAGCATTTGGTTAGCAATATAAGTGATGTGGGAAAGCTGTTGAATTTTCTGGTGCACAATGGAGAACATATAAACATCAAAATTGTGTAGTGATTGTTTAGCAACATCAAAACAGGCAGACCCAACACAGTTTTGCAAAACTACCATTAGTTCAAATCGTTGTTTATGATAATCAACCAAAATATTAAAAAAATTGTTTTCAATTTCCAAAAAGCTTTTATGAACAGTGTTCTGTTTAATTGATATTTCTTCACCATTGTCTTTTACTATAAGATTAAGCCAAATAGATATCAGTGCATCTGATACAATAGCTGCTTTTGACACCATGTCACTAAGAGATGCAGTGATTTTATGATTACTATAGACATAACCAGAATATTTCTTAGTTGGAATAAGGGTGCCTTCAAAAAAAGTGGGAGCATGGGCTTGATTAATATCGATACCTTCGGTTTCTATGTTTGGTGTATATTCACTGCTGTTAAACATTGAAGATAGTTTAGGTAGGCATGGTATATAGTTTTGATTTACCACATTTTGTGCATAAATTGTAGCAATTGCAAGGCATTCAATAGCCGCTTTCATTTCTTCTGCAAGGACTGACTTAAATTTTTCAACACCAAGTTTTACTGCTGCTGGAAAATTTTCTTTGATTTTTAAATATACTATAAAGTAAAATGCTGAAGTAAAAATAAGCATTGTTCGCAATTTTCTCCAGTATTCTGCATCCAACATCTTTACGAACAGCCTACCATCTTCAAAATGTGGTTGCTCTAAGCTCAGCAAAATACCTTGAGTTCGCTGTTTTTTGTGTTCAAATGATTGCTGATGAATGCATTTTATATAATTCAAAATGTTAAGAGCCAGATTTGCTATTTGCACTGTGTCCTTATTAAACCTAGCCCAAGTGTATAAGTATAGAAAGTCTATGCTGGCTGTTGAAATATAATACATAGCTTTCTCTTCAAGCCTTAAAATACTCTCATTTGGCTTGACAGAGCGTAGATTTGTCCCTGGCGGAATATTTCTTGATTCTTTCACTGGCCGCATGGAGCGCTGTGGTGGTAAGTTTAGATTTGGTGCATTCATTTTAATTGGATAAGTTGGAATGGGATACATCAGCATTGATTTAGATTTAATGTATTCAGGATAATGATTAAGTGGATGTTTTTCATTCAAAAATTCTTTTATGTGTTCTGCCTTTTCAGCAAACCCAGAGAAATAAACCTGTGCAAAAGAGCTCTCATTTGCTGGGAAAATGTCCATTGAAATTTCGATAACAATTGCAATATAATATATTGAATGCTTTTTGATTTCTGACGGATATATATTTTAAATATATTTTATGTAGCACATACTTTCAAATTTCAATTAAAGAACATTAGAGAAAAAAATAATTTTACAAATCAGATAAACTTTGTGGAAGGTCGCAACTGTCAGTTTTTAATGAGAACCAGGACATGCAAACTCATTCAGCAGAAAACTTATCGTGAACCCAAAAGAATGCTTGTTATTACAATAAAATTCAAAAGAAATTAACATAATTTACCCCTCTGTATTCCCCATGAAACCATGTAGGTATGTGTGTATCCCGTATCATTCAGCAGGTTTTTTGATTCACAAGTCATATATACCGATTCTAAATATATATATATACATATATATATACTCTATCCAAAATGTAAGCACAGAAGTGATATAGTCACAAGTTTCTAACGTTTCGAAATAACCAATTCCTTCATCAGAAAAGTTATATATATATATATATATTCATCTGCAATGGCTGGTGCCATGCGAATTCTCAATGGATTTTGATGAGCTTTTTTTTCTGGAAAGCTAATTTTTGCTGTTACTAATCTGGCAGGATGTAAATGGTATTCCACTCAATATAAAAAATTTTCTCCCTTAGAAACTTTTTGAACATTTAAAAAAATGTTGGCGCGACAACTTTGAAAATTGTGACAAAAAATTTCCAGGTTGTCCAACTATGAGATCTGAACAACTACTCAACCGATTTGCAAATTTCAAAAAGCATCATGCTCACAATGTGTCACTTTTAGCTGATTAAACTAGTCACTGCTTCCAAATCCATGTCTATTTTTACTATTTCAGTAACACAAAGTGCTTCGTGGTCACCATTGCGCTTTGCGCCATTATACTTGTTTTTCTTTTCTTTTTATCAGTTTCCCATCTTAAGAAATCATGACGGATAAAGTTGTGGTGGCTAATTTTGTTGGCGGGACATTTCAAACTGATATTATGGATATGGTGAAATATCTGGTTCTTCGTTCAGTTACGTAT
>JASANA010005213.1:0-12072 GCA_030248095.1 Ptycholaimellus sp. GST1_10
ATGGGCGAAAGCTAAAACACAGCTGCCTGAAGTTGCGTATTGCTTTTCTGAGCAGAGAAAAGGCAGAGGGTGCTTGAGTTCATGCGTCGTGGGATCGGAATGCGGCTGCTGAAGCTGAGCATGGAGCTAGGGCGGCGCGTAGGCTGCGACTGCGTCTGCACCACCGCCACTGCCCTGCGCTCTCAACGTCTCTTTCATCGCGTTTGCTCCCTGTATCATGCCACCATCGTTCTATCAGCTCTTTTGCTAATCGCACTCTGACAACCGACAAGCTGCTCAGCAGATGCTAGGTTGAAGTTGGGCTTCGAAACGCTTCGAGAGCTGACCTACGAAGACTATCAGGAGGATGGGAAGCGGGTGTTTGAGACCTTGCACGATGGCGCCACCTCCGGCAAGCTAATGATACTTCACCTTACTCAGCCCCCTCATTGAGATTGAATCATGTCTCTCATGTTTCCCATGCCCACCTATTTTTACTGCACATCTCTTGCCAGTCGTATGATCGATGTTTTTCTCTGTATCTGTTTCTCTGTCGATGTTTCTCTGCCAGTGGTTTGTTTGTCTGTAATTGTCAGAATCATGGGTTGCATTTATGCTAATCCATAAAAATTGCATGTGCATGAGAGTACGAAAGATAGCACACTACAAGCATGGAGGTATATTAGAGCTCCATGCTAGAAGCAAACAAGGCAGGCTAGTCCAGAATTTCATCCTCCAGATACTCCAAAAGCTCCTCCAGAATTTCGCCGACAAATTCCGACCTCTCAGAGGATGACTCACGCCCACCAGACGATCCTCCTTCTACCACCCCTACAATCCAGCACACCAAACTCACTCCCGCCTCTCTATCACAGGCTCACAGCATTATGCCTTGCTAAAGATAAAAGAAAATAGAGGCAAAGTAAAAAGAGCAGCCTTTGGCAGAGTAGGAGCTGAGAGGAAGGAAAAGTGAGCTGGATGAGGATGGAGGCTAGCTCTGGCGACCAAGAGCGTCCAGTCCCTCCTGCAGTGCTCTGGCCAGCAAGCCTTGTCCTCTTCCCTCTGCAGCTGACGTCCTCGCATTGGCCTCCACAGGGCGCTCCAGCGTGAGTCGACGTCTACCTGGGCCGCTAGGGCGAGGGGCAGGGCTAGGAGGGCTGGCGGCGGTGGAAGAAGTGGAGCTGGCGGAAGACTTCCGTCCAAAGGGCGACGATAGCCAGGCCTGGTTGTGCTGGAACTGACGGAGCTGGGCGCTCTGCTTCTCGTTCTCCAAGGCCAGGTAGTCCAGGCGGTGCTCCAGACGGCTCAGGCGGTCCTCCAGCTCCTCCTCCTTCCGTTTGGAGCTCTCCATGGAGCTGCAGCAGGGAGTTGAGGTGAGGCTGAGGAGGAGGAGAAGGGGAGGGAAAAGGGACCGATTGACTTCGTAGGCGAGGCTGATGGCAGCGACGGAGAAGGTGATGAACTCCCCGAGGATTTCTGCACCCAGGTCCACGGCCATCTGCTCGTTCATGGGCGCCACAGACTTGGGCTTCCCCAGTCCCAGCAGGTACATCTTGAACGTCGTCTCCACTCTGTGAAATGCTGCAATGCGCTTATTACAGCTCCATTAGCGATTGAGGGTTTGGAGAAAAAGGACTGAGGAAGTGAACTACTACTAAGGAAGTGAACTGCTGATTGGCTGACGGCTCAATTAGGGTGATAAGGGGCCAACTCTGAGCGATGGGCAGACAGACGTAGTTGCGGAAAAAGTTGGATCTCTTGGCCTGGGCCTTGAAGCCGTTGGCGACAGGCTTGCTTACTTGCCGCAAAGCCAAGGAGCCTAGCTTGATCATCGGGAACGCTCCTGCCACCATCCTCGCCTTATACTCTACGCCATTCTTTCCTTTTTCCCATCTCCAAATTTAAATCTAATTCTTCCCTTCATCTCTGTTTTCAACCATTGCAGAAGATGAGTTTCATTTTGTTTTGGATGGATAAGCGTCCATAAATGCTGAAAAGCATGGAATTGCTGTGGTGTAGGCTTGCTATTCATACTCCCACTGGGAGAGTGTGAAAGGCGCGAGTTCAAGACGACCATTCAATAGTTGAATCCCTGCTGCTCCAAAGTGGTATGGCGAAGAAAAGCAAAATCATATTTTAGCGCACTGATTATTGAAAGAGTATTATTCTTAATCAACCAACGTTCATCATCAATTCATCATAACATCCATCATAGCTTATCGAAAAGTTTATTGCGTAGTTTACTTATCTATGTTCGTAAACCTATGAACTTTTCTCGGTTATCTTTTAAGATCTTTTTTTTCAAATGGGAGACTTAATCATGTTGTATTCTTTTTTGCAAGACAACTTGCAGGCCTCTAAACATTCTTTGCTTTGTTCATCCCATGTTCGTCTCACTATTGGGAAGCGTAGGAAGCGACAGAAGGCTATTGCTCGGGTAGGTGGATAGGGAAAGGTTTGAATTGGATGCAAGGCCCTAGCCACCCACCTTTCCGCCCAGCCGACACTGTATGGGGGAGAAGAAGCAGTTGCGGCTTCTTCCCAACGACTGAGCCTTGGACTGCTTCTCCGCATCCAGCCTGTGCCTTTGATTGGCTGAGGACTAGCTCAGAGTGAACGGAAGAGAGGCAATACCGCGCCAGGTCATTAAAGCGCTGGAAGAAGTTCGTCAGCATCGTCTCCAAACGCTCTCTCTGCTCACTGACGCCGGCCGTCTCCTCTGAGCCCAGCTCTGTCCAGTTCCATCGCCGCACCGAGGCCTGGCTTGTCTGGCTTAGCCAGAACAAACAGCCAAAGGCCAACCACAGGCTCCCCATCTGCCAAATAACCACTCTCCTCACTTTCAGGCTGCAATTGCACAGATCAGAGAAAGGAATAGCAATGATAAGCGCTGCTGTATTTGTCAACAATGTTCAAAAGGAAATTTGTAGTAAACTGCTTAGTCCAGCTGCTGGTTAGTTGACAATTGTTGAGAAATACTAAAAGTATAATTTTTGCGCGGCCGAAGGCCGCCTGCCGCGGAGGGCAGGGCAGTCAGAGCTCCGGAGGCCGGAGGGCATGGGTGCGGAGGCCCCGGAGCGTAGCCTGGCATGCGAAGCATGCTATGCGAAGCGTAGGGGCCGTAGCACCCGTGCCCGGAGGCCGGAGGAGCTCTGGCGCCCTGCCCGAAGCGGCGGGCGGCCAAGGCCAGCTTAAGCAGTTACCCCATTTTTGCGTCCGTCTGTCCGCATATATATATATATGTGTGTCCCAGGCCCGTACTCCGCGGTTTTTCAACGAAATTGGCTGATTTTTTGCATGAAGGTCCGCCTGGGTGGTATCTCCAGGCCATTTTTGGTGCTTGGCGTAATTTTTTGATTTTCGCCCAAAACTCAATTTTTTGATGTTTCAAAATACGAAAAATCCTAAATCACTGGTTTTTCAATGGAATTAGCTGATTTTTGGCAGATACGTCCGTCTAAGTTACATTTCGAAGCTGGCAAAAGGAATTTTTGAAATATTTATTATTTCTTGATTTATAGTCAAAAAACCAAAATCTTGATGTTTCAAAAATTTGAACATGTATAAAACCATGGTTTTTCAATAAAATCAGTTGAGTTTTGGCATATACCCCTGTCGTGGTGATATCTTGAAACAGCTTTAAGGAATTTTGAAAATTTTTATTATTTCCCGATTTATGAACAAAGACCTAATATCTTGATGTTTCAAAAATTCAAACATCCATAAATCCAGTGTTTTTCAATGAAATCAGTTGAATTTTGGCTTGTACGTCTGTCATGATGACATCTTGAAGTTGAGAAAAATAATTTTAAGAAAATTGATTATTTATTGATTTATGGGCAAAAATCCAAAATATCGATGTTTCAAAAATTTGAACATCCATTAATCGCTGGTTTTTCAATAAAATCAACTCAATTTTGGCAGGTACGTTTGTTGAGGCGGTACCTTGAAGCTGTTAAAAGGGATTTGTGAAGAATATTTATTATATGTCGATGTATGGCCAAAAACCTTAAATCTTGATGTTTCAAAAATTTGAACAATCATAAATTTTGAAAAAAAATTTGAACAAGCATAAATTCACTGGTTATTATGGTCAGCCGTATCATTGGATTAGAAGGCATAGCATTTGGAAAATTTAGCAACGAAGCATGAGCTTATTACTTAGTAAAAGGCCGCGCATCTTGGCAACAGCCGAGAATACCTTGTTGAATTGCCTCTCTGTTATTTTTGACCGCGGAGCGGCCCGAAGGGCCGCTCCGCGGTCTATAGAGGTTACTCAACTTTTGTCCTATGTTCCTGGAAATGCTGTCCACGGGCGAATTCTCAACGGATTGGGACAAACTTTTTTTTTCCTGAAAGGTAATGCTATTTTAGGAAGATCTGGAGGGGTGGAACCAGTTTCCGAGCATTTGAAACATTACTTTTTTGGGTAGAAATGTTGAAAATTTGGGTATACTGTAAAAGGCTCAATTCTCAACGGATTTTGACAAACTTATTTTCCCTGAAAGGTAATAAAATTTTAGGAAAATCTGGAGGGGTGTAACAAGTCCCAGAGCATTTGAAACATTACTTTTTTGGGTAGAAATGTTGAACATTTGGGTATGCTGTAAAAGGCTCAATTCTCAACGGATTTTGACAAACTTTTTTTTCCCTGAAAGGTAATAAAATTTTAGGAAGATCTGAAGTGGTGGAACAAGTCCCGGAGCATTTGAAACATTACTTTTTTGGGAAGAAAGGTTGAAAAATGGGGTATGTTGATAAATGGCAAATTTTCAACGGATTTGCACAAACTTTCTTTTTGCTTAAAGGTAATAAAATTTTAGGAATATCTGAAGAGGTGGAACAAGTTCCGGAGCATTTGAAACATTACTTTTTTGGGTAGAAAGGTTAACAAAAGGGGTATGTTGAGAGCTCCGCGGTCACCTATTGCGCTCTGCGCCATATACTTGTTAAAGGAAGCAGATTTAGCAGGTGTGTGGCTCAGTTATTTGAGAAGTTTTATTGGGCTGGCGCGAGGGAGCGTAGCGACCGTCAGCGCCCAGCCCCTCTTTTCGACCCAGGTGTATGTTTTGGGGGTTATTGCTAGATCTCAATTTTGATAAGGCTCTAGCTCCTCACAGGAAGCTTTAATCTTTCTGATTCTTTTTGCATTGGAAAGAGCAGCATCTAATTAACCAAAACTCGCGAGAAATCGCCAAAAAATATCAGAATGCTGGAGAAAATCGCTCAAAACCATTTGTCCGAACTCCTTCTTCTTCTCCTTCTTCTTCTTCTCCGCATCTATTCAATGGACGATAGTAGGTACTCAATTATTCAACAATAAGGAGTTCAATCGCCAGGCAAAGGGATAATTGTCTGCATAATTAAAATACCCATTTAGATTTCAACAACCATCGGGTGTGTGGTCAAGTGGTTTGTTTGATTGACCCAAATCCGTGAGGGCTGGGTTCAGACCCCCTCCTCAATGTAACTTTTTTTGCCTTCTATAAAAAGTGGAAAGAATATATGGTATGCATCGGCAAGAGCGAAAAGTGGTTTCTCTTCTCTCCATAAATTGAAATTGCCCCAAGTTAAAAGTCAAAGAAATACAATTACTACTGGAATGGTATCATTTGCATTTTGTTTTTGGGCGTGCATGGAAAGAGACATTGAACTGCACGCCAAAAACAAAATGCAACTGTCAAAGCAGATTCCACGGCTTATGACCAGAATCCCCCCCCAAGGATTCTACCGGCCAACCAAACCCGTTTTCAACAAACCAAAACCAACCAACAATTTTGCCCCCCCCCCCCCCCGAAGGTTTTGCCCCCCCCCCCCCCCGAATTTTACTAATGGTTGCAGCTTTAAGGCTTGCGCGAGCGAGACCTCCAATTGCTGGTCTCATTTTGTCTCTATTCAGCTTTAAGGCTTCCAACAAAGCCTACGCAATCCCACTATACAATTTTTTTTTGACTAAGCCTAAGCCTTTTATAGAGTCAGTATACGAGCATATGAGATATGAGTTGGTGACCACTGCCCCCAAATGCCACTTGCATAAAGGAATACTGAGTCATCGATAGAGGGATTTTCGCATTTGGGGGGGGGGGATAATGGTCATATAAAATGGGTCGGCGGATCCCCCCGAGTGCAAAAACACACAAACCCCTAAAACTGATTGATTGTTGGAGACTGATTCTCATTAGGTTGGATACGCTACAGTGGGGGGGGGTCGAGTTTTGAGATCAAGCCTGGGGGGATTCTGGTCATAAGCCGATTCCACTAGTAGTAATTGTATTTCTTTGACTTTTGACTCGGGGCATTTTCAATTTTTGGAGAGAAGAGAACCCTTTTGGCTTGCCGATGGTACCAGATATAATTATGTGCGAGCTAGAGTACTTCCGGGCAATCCAGCAAAGGTTGACGCAAATGATTTCCTCACAAAATAAATCAATGGAAAGAGCTTTTTAAGGCTCTACGGACCTATATCCGATTTGAAAACTCAAAATTCCTTATTCCAAAACTTAAAATGGCTAAAATTTATATTTCAATAACTCCACCATCACTCCACTATTGATTCGTATTGGGCTTGCGCGAGCGGAGCGTTAGCGGAGCGGAAGCGCCAAGCCCCTCTTATCGAGCAACACAACTTAATGCAGCTTTCCCAAAGTTTGCGAGGCTGTAGCTCGTCACACAGACGTCGGAGAGCGCTGCAAATAGACTCATTAGACGCGCCGTGGTCGAATTGTGGGGGGTCTTCTTTGACAAAAAATTTTTAGAGCAATATTGAAAAAGTTATTTCAAAAAAACTTTTTTAAAAAAATGTCCGGTGTCCGGGCGCACACCGTCCGTCCGTCCGTCCGCACCTTTGCAGACACTTTGGCAGCCTGGGGCTCGGATTCTCAACGGTTCTAGGGTAAATCGGGCCAAAAAAGTGTCAAGGCACCTCTATTTTGGGCATTTTCCGCGTTTTTTAGGTCGAAACATCAACTTTTTGGGTAAAAATTCAGTTTTTTTGGGGTTTTTTGCATGTTTTTCAATTCCAGCTCTATATTTATGCTTTTTACAGGGTTTTTCGCCAAAATAACAGCGCCATATAGGTAATTTTGAACGTAGATTACGATGGTGGCACATGTTTGCTTCTACTTTGTCTCCTTGGGCTTGCACGAGGCCGTGGTGAACGAGCAGGTCATCATCAACTTCACTTTGAGGCATTGTAAAGGGTTGTTGGTCTAAAAAACAGCACCATATAGGTAGCTTTGCATGTAGAATACGATTATGGCGCCCGCTTACTTCTACTTGGTCTCTTTGGTGAGCTTGCACCAGGCCGTGGTGAACAAGCAGGTCATCATCAACTTCATCTTGAGGCATTGCAAAGTGTTTTTGGCTTATACACAGCACCATATAGGTAATTTTGGATGTAGATTACGATTATGGTGGCCGTTTGCCTCCAAACTGTTCTTATAGGGCTTGCACCAGGTCGTGGTGAACAAGGATCTCATCATCAACTTCGTCTTGCATCATTCTAAAGGATTTTTGGTCTCAAAAGTAGCACCATATGTAGATTATGGTACATGTGCCCATTTGCTTCTAGCTGATTTTCATGGGCTTCCAACAGACCATGGTGAACAAGCCGCTCGTCACCAATGTCATCTTCTACTCCATGCATAGGGGCTTTGCCCCTGTATGAAGTGGATGAAATTATTATATAGTGGGTTTTACTAACCCAAAAAGTATCTCTTATCTATATTTTACCTGCGATTGAAGTGGGGGAAATTTTTTTATTCAGCTTAATATGAATTTTACTTGCAACTGAAGTGGATGAAATTTTTTTTAGCAAAGAAATAAGTTTTATACCTTAGATTGTGAACTTTGTGCACTGTAAAAATGTTCGTCAGTCCAATGTAAAGCTGTATTAATTAATGATAAGAGAGCACCTGGCCAAAATACTAGGGCGCGACAGCGCCCTAGTACTAGGGCGCGACAGCGCCCTAGTTATGAATGGGTGATCGAGTTTTTGGGTGGTTGCATGTCACGAGGTTCAGCGCCTTGGATATTGGATGAAACCTATAACATATATATATCAATCGAAAGCTCTCAATGAGATCTCGATGACGAAAATCGTGAAATTTTGATTTTGGCCTTAGAATTTAAAAAATATCGAAAAAACTGGAAAAAACCTAAGGTTTCAATTTAGGGAAACTGCGCAGTTTTTTATAAACTGATGGTCAGGTTACCTCGCATGCAATATGTTTGACCTTCATGGATCATGGAATTACCTACCAAACAACAACACCAAGCGATGGCTTTTTCCCAATGACTGTTTGAAGCCTTGTTCATGTGGCAAGTAAATATGTCTTCCACATGGCCAAGATCTAGACAAGACTAAAATGCTACAGCATGAGCCGCTTATGAATTGTCAATTATCAAAAAGAACTAGACAAGGTGTGACAAAATCGTGATAAAATTCGATTTAAATTATAAACCATTTTGAGTCAAAATTTTAACAGGTATCTACAAAATCCACTGATCATTCATAAGCAGGCGGCAATTTTGGCACAATTAGGCAAAATTAGTGAATGATAAAATAGAAAATAAAACTAGTGAAATAAAAAAATATGTTAAAATGTAATTAAATGCTTGAAGTTAACTCAAAGAAATTTTTCTGAATTTTTCTGAATAAAACAAACAAAATTAAAATTAAATTTAAATTAGCTAAAGTAAAGTTAACTTTTGCTGGCATTTGCAATATAATCAATTTTCTTTTCAAATCACTTTTCAAATTTGACAGGTTTTTTCTGTAAAAGGCTAAAAGCATTAAGTAAAGTTCACAAATAACATCATGTAAGCAAAAATTGAAGACAAAAAAAACTAGAAAAATCGAAATGACCAGTTTCCTGCCATAAATTGCCGCCTGCTTATGAATGATCAGTGGATTTTGTAGATAAACCTGTAAAAATTTTGACTCAAAATGGTTTATAATTTAAATCGAATTTTATCACGATTTTTTCACAGCTTGTCTAGTTCTTTTTGATAATTGACAATTCATAAGCGGCTCATGCTGTAGCATTTTAGTCTTGTACTAATATGTATTTAAAATCTGAGCTCCCAAAAAAGTAGAATGTAAAAACATTTTTAAAAATATATATAGCAAAAAAAATTTTAACTGACTCTGCTACTTATCTCTATTGCAATTAATTGCAATTGATTATAAAAATATGCTCTCGTCTTAATTAACGTACATATTATAGTTTTCAAGAAATAGACAAAATTTGGGACTTGAAATTTATAAAAAATAATATCTCTATATATAAAGCAGGAGCCTGTCCTGTGGGTCATCACGGGGAGCACTCCAACTACAGCCTCTGCATGGGAAGTAAAGATGGTTTTGGGTAAATTGGGGGCCAGGAAAACGATGGAGGTGGTGAGAGCTTGCACCGATCATGGGAACATGCTTAAAACATTGAAAATGTGAGTTTTTCCAATGTTTTGCCTCTGCGCAGTTTTGGGAGGCTACCCAATCGGACTAAGTTTTAGTCATTACAGATATATTTTCCATGAACTTTGGCAAACCAGACTCTCACTGGCTACCTAACCTCCTTGGGTTGGATGCCCAATTTTTGATGTCCCTTGAGGACCGCCAGGTGTTTGCTCCTGCATTCATTTGATGTGGCTGTAATTTGGCCACTGGGTGGGATCTCTTAAATGAGTCATTAGACCACAAAAGAGGCTGATGCGTGAAAAAAGCTGAGAACCCGTGTAGCGGGACCCACGCAGCCCAACTACAATTCTTTCAATCAATTTGCCCCCCAACCGTTTACCTTCTTCTTTCACCATATTCCCTCCCCAGCAGTTTGCCCCTTTTAACCTTTTCTGCAAATTAATTGCTAAACAAATCCCTGTTATCAAACTTTAATTTTTATACTATAAACTTTATATAATATTTTTTAGATTTTTTCATGGGGTATAACTCCCAGCGGTTTGCCCCACGGCCATTTGCCTCCCTCCAACCATTTGCCCTCAACCAGCAATTTGCCTTCCTCTCCAAATCCAACCAGCAATTTGCCTTCCGCCGTTTTCAAAACAGTAAAAATCCTAAACAAATTTTAGTACAATCATCTCCCATGTTATTCATTCCTTAGCCTACCCCCCCCCCCATGATCCCCCAAAGTCGTTTGCCCTCCCAGCCGTCCCCAACCGTTTGCATCACTCTCCAAATCCTTTTAGAATACACCCCTTTTTCAATTGATGCCTGCAGGACCATTTTCAAATTGTAACAAATAAATTTTAGTAAAATCGCCCTCCTAAAGATATTCAGTCGTTAGCCTTCCCCCCCCCCCAACCATAATCCCCCAAGGCCCAAACCATTGCTTGTACCGGGCCCCAGCCGTTGCCACTCCCCAAGCCATGCCCCCCAAGCCGTTTGCTCTCCCAGGCACCCCAACCGTATCTCCCCTAACCATCTGCCGCCCCCGTTCCACACCCTCTTCAGAATAATGCCCCCATTTTCAAAGGCTTTCGCCCCAGCACTAAAATGCATCATAAACCTTCACACAATTTAGTTCAATTGTTTCCCCAACTATATTAACCGTTAGCACCCCCTCTCAACCATGATCCCCCAGTAAATGTTAGCACCCCTGGCGATTTGCCGCAGCCATTCCCCTCTAGCCGTTTGCCTCCCTTCTGCAAATCTTTTCAAATAAACTTTTCTGCTTTTGACTCATGTATGTCAAGCCATGAAAACTAAAACAAGTATATGGCGCAAAGCGCAATAGGTGACAGCGGAGCACACCACCTTCCAAATTACACTATGAATGAATGGAATTTTGTAACTGCTAAGAGCAAAGTCTGTGGTTTCTCAATTATTTTCGAAAGTAATCACATATTTGGAATCGCTATATATGACTTGTGAACAAAAAAACTCAAGTCCTCTGTTCAATTCTTAGCCGTTCAGATGTTACTGATTATTGATGACATTGCCATGCATGAAAGTTTGTCACTCAAGAAAGGAAGTCTGTGGTTTCTCAACCATTTTTTAAAAGTAAACACAGATTTGGAATTGCTATATACGACTTGTGAACAAAAAAACTCAAGTCTTCTGTGCAATTCTTAGCCATTCAGCTGCTACTGATTATTGATGACATTGCTGCGCGTGAAAGTTTGTCACTCAAGAAAGTAAGTCTGTGGTTTCTCAACCATTTTCAAAAGTAAGCACAGATTTGGAATCGCTATATACGACTTGTGAACAAAAAAACACAAGTCTTCTGTGCAATTCTCAAGATTACAGGAGCTACAGCGCAAAAACTGTATATTGCAAATTTCAAGCCTTTCTACCCAAAAAGTAATGTTTCAAAATGCTCGTAAACGGTTCCACCCCTCCAGATCTTCCTAAAATTGCATTACCTTTCAGGGAAAAAAAAGTTTGTCCCAATCCGTTGAGAATTCGGTGAGGACCAGCATTTCCAGAAATATATATATATATATATACATATATATATATGAGGACAAAAGTTGAGTAACCTCTATAGACCGCGGAGCGGCCCTTCGGGCCGCTCCGCGGTCAAACATGACTAAATTTTAGTTCAATTGTTCCCCATAAACACTTCCTTCCAAATAATGGGTTTCAACAATGTAGAATTAAATGAATTCTTTAGCTGCTTCCTTATAGTCGCCGTAGGCGACGGCGAAGCTCAACCTAGTCTATATATATAATAGAGGAGCCTGTCCTGTGGGTCGCCAGTTTGTGCACAGCCTGGGAAGCTGCTGGTGAGAAGGTGAGAGTGGTTATGGGTAAAATGGGACCGTCCGATCCAATGGTGTAATTTTCAGCTTGATCTGAGCACGGGAAAGTGCTTAAAACATCAAAAATTTTACTTTTATCAATGTTTTACCTCTGCGCAGTTTTGGGAGAAGCCACCCGATCCCTAGCAAAGTTTCAGTCATTAAACATAAATTTCCCCAACAAACAAACCAAGAATCTTGTTTAATCCCTGAACCCAACTCGGGTTGGGTGCCTAATCTTTGAAGTCCTTTGAGGACAGCTAGGTGTTTGCTGTTGCATTCACTTGGTGTGGCTGTAATTTGGCCAATGAGTATATGTAACTGAACGAAGACGTT
>JASANA010005214.1:0-30880 GCA_030248095.1 Ptycholaimellus sp. GST1_10
AATCCTTGATTAGAGAGCAGAGGTGCAATCTGGCCCTCCACATCCCCCTCCTCTCACTCAAGTTGAGCGATCCTGGATACCCCAGTGATCGCTTTTCCAAAATGCTCACGAACACTCAGTTCCTCCCGAGGGAGGTTCTAAGGCTAGGAAGTCCAATCGTACCTTTTGGATACTGGGTTAAAACCGACTTTAAATTCTCCCCTGCCTGCTTTAATACTCCCCAGCCACATCAGACCGCAGAGTGGCAACATTTACTCCGTTTCTCCAGGCGCGCAGTTAGAAAAGAGGCAGCCGTAGTTTGCTCACTAACAGCATAAGAGGTATAGAAAATAACCTGGAATGTGTGCGATTTGAGGAGGCGTTTCTCGCGTTTTTTCTGTACTCAAACGCGGCGAAAGAGGATGGCAAAGATGGCGGCGGAGGTGACGAGAATGAGTACGTAGACGAGGATCATGTAATTCTGCGTCATTGACGGCAGCCACGGCCGCCATCCGCTTTCCTTTGGCGGCGAAAACGGCGTCTTCAAATCCAGAACACTCTTCACACAACTCCAAAGAAATTTCGTATTGAAATTTTGCGGAAATACGTTGCAGATAAATGATAGGCTAAATCGTAGGTGAACTTCTTCAACTTCCGGCCCAAAGCCAGGATCCTTTTCCGGGCTAGGAACGATGCTGATGCGAAACATTCCTCGAGCTGGCTGCACCGTCGCTGCCCTGCCAAAAGCCTCTCTTCCCCGTCCTTGATCATAGCAGGGTCATAAGCCAAACCGGAGCTCGAAAAATGAAACTCTCCTCCAGGAAGTTGTGCGTTTTCTCCAGGCCATTGACGTAGTGGATGTTTTGCATTTTCACGTCGTCGTAGGTGAAGAGTGAGACGACGCCGTCATAATAGCCCACTTTCTCCAAACCCTCCCCTCTACCTCAGAAGAAAGCAGAAGCGCAAAGCCCGAACCTCGCCAGCTCCGTTGTAGTAGTCCTTGGTGGCATTGTAGCGCTGCAGGGCGTCCGCCTCCTCCGCTCCTTGGCTGGCTTGTCCGACACCGGCCGCACTCTGCATCCCAACTTCCCCTTAGCTTTAGAGAGCAGAGACATCAGTCGGTAGCCACCGCCGGAGTTGGCCATAGCCGGGTGGTTGTATGACGATGAAGCGGGGAGCCTTGCCCTCCAGTGCCGTGGCGTTGAGGACGTCGGTGCTGATGGTCAGTCGCCCGCCCGGCCCCACACTCGGCCAGCTTACTGTCAAGGCAGATCAAGTGAGGAGGGATCGCTGATAGAAGGGAGTGAGGAGCAGGAACCTGAACAACGGCAGGGAGGACGGCAATTCGAAAGGCGCTTCCTTTCGATGGCGTTCTGTCCGTTAGCCACCGTGAACATTAGCTCATCCCGGAAGGCCTCCATGTTCATCTGGGCGTACAGCACCCGACCCTCGTCGATGTCCACCTAGGTCAGTAGCGCTCTCACAGTCCGCTCTACAGTGAATAGAATGAACCTGGGTGAAGGTGGAGACGCGTTCCTGCCCGGCCACCCAGAGCAGGGAGCCATTGCTGGGCCGCTGAGTGATGGTGTAGTTGATGCGAGAGCGATCGCCGTTGGAGTCCGCGCCCAAATTGGCCGAGCTTAGAATGCCATAGGTCACGCCTGACAACTAATTGTGAAAAGACTGCTCTAAGATGGGGAGGATTTGGCTGAACCTTGCATGTAGCGTAGAGTGGTGAGGTTGACGAGGGAGAGGGTGAGTGGGTGGACGATGACGGAGACGACTTGCGTGACGGGCTGAAAGTGGCCATCGCTGACGCTGAGTGTGAAGGTGCCCTGCTTCTCCCTTCCATCTTGCACAAAGTAAACCTGGCAAGGTGTGCCATTATTTCTACGCCCATGGTAATAAAAAGTGGGCATTTACTTCGCCTTTGTTCACATCAGCTTGCGTAAATGAACTGATAGAAGTTCTGCGATCGTTTCGCAGGGCAAAATGACCTATTCCTGAGAGGCCTTGAATGATGTTGTACCGGATACCTGAAGCAGATTTGTCAACATCGGAAAATAAATAAATAAATAAATAAATAAATAAATAAAAGAAGAAAGCTCAACCTATGGATGGCGTATCTGGGTCCTGGATTTTGAGCAGTTTATTTGTTATTTGATGCGTTGAGCCTCGGACGACAGTGAGCGAATCCATGAGCTGAACAATCTGAAGCAAAACAAAAACTTGTAATTTCGTTGCTAAAAGAAAAGAGTGTGTACTTTGAATCGCTTATTGTTGACGGGCAGGACTCTGAGAGGAAGCTGGAAGCGAAGGGCTGGGACATGGGAAGAATCGGCTGGTGTGCTGTCCTTCGGTGCAACCTCGAGCAGGAGATGATCGTCTTGGGAAGCTGCGGAGTCAAAACGGCCGTTGTGGAAGTAGACAAGATGATGGCCGCTGATGTCCTCTTGGCTCAGCTCAAAACAGACTCTGCTCAGCTGGTCAAATAGGCTGGTTTGAGAAGAAGCAGACGGTAGTAGAAGAGTTGGTGAGGTTGTGGCCATGGAGCGTGAGCCATCCGTAGCGAGGCTGGTGGAGGATGCGAAGAGAGAGGCGCTCTCCGGCGATGGCCTCCAGTCGAGTCATGTTTACGTGGCTGGCGTTGATGGCCAAGGAACCGCCCTCAGCCACCACCACAGCCCTTCTATCAATCCTTCTTCCATTCATCAACTGCCTTCTCTGGCCAAGACTTGGCATGGCAAATAGGCAGGCAGGCAGGCAGGCAGGCAGGCAGGCAGGCGGGGCGGGGCGGGGCGGGGCGCGCGGGGCGCGCGCGCGCGCGCGCGCGCGCGCGCGCGCGCGCGCGCGCGCGCGCGCGCGCGCGCGCGCGCGCGCGCGGGGGGGGGGGGGGGGGGAGGAGGGGAGGAAAATATTGGGGAGGAGGGCTGTATACCTGGTGAGAAAGTCTTTGATTCGATGCGGCGGGAGGGCGGCGTAGGTGAGGAGGAGGCGGAAGCGATGCTCTTCGTCCTGCCCGCCGGGCAGAAGCCCAGCCTCAGCCACGCTGCCGTTCACACCCAGCCGGAACTCCCAGCCGTCCTCCACTCGCCAGCCCGACACCTAAGCCCAGGATCTCATCCACTCTTCTCTCCATTTCTACGCCTCCTCTCACAGGCTTGGACTGACGATAGGTGAGACGGCGAGCGTCAACGTCAGCTTGGCTGAACCTACGCACAGCCTCCCCGCCCACTTCAAGGACACCCCAGCGAGGCTCTAAATGCCACCTCATTTGATTCCAGCAATGAGCTCTATCGATCAGAGACCTTGGAGGACGATGAAGAGTATCTGGGCAGGCTTGGCGTTGGCCAGAGTGGCAAGAAGTTGGTCATGGCCGATGCTCACTGACTCCTCGGGCGCCAGAACTATTTCTTCATTCACCTGAAATCCTTCCCTTGGTCTTGATGGAAAGAGAAAGGGTGGAAAAGTGGACGAGGAGGTCAAGGCGAAAGTCAGAGGCTTGGACAGGAAAGAATGTGAGGGGCAGCTGGTGCACCCCGTCAGAGAGCAGGAAGCTGAAGCCCCCGCTTGACGCGTTCTGCCCACGCACGAACACTATCTGCCCGCTGTCTATGTCTGCCTTCAAGCGTACAAACTCTTTTCAGAGACATAGATGCTGAGAAAGAGCAGATGCCTGGGAAAATAGGAAGATGGGCTGGGTAGGGTCCTGCTTGGCAGCGACGTAGCCGTTGGTGGGAGAGGTGAGGCGGTAGATGAGCTGGTCGGGTGGGGTGTCTAGGTCGGTGAAGGAGAGGTGCTCCGGAGGAATCACACTCACTGTCGCCGCCCACATTTCCAGCGGCTCCAAACGACGCAGCTCCGGTGCTGCAAAGGTGGTTCTAATAAATGGACAGGAGAATGAATGGATGGAAAAGAGTCAGACGTTTGAGGTTCTCATGGCGGAGGGTGATGTGAAGGGCGGCAGGCAGACTGAAAACCTCTGGGTCATCGGCCAGGGCCGCAGTGAGGGTGAATTCGTCCGCCCAGGCCCCGGGGCCCCCGTCATGCTCGTACCACACTCGCCCCTGCCACAGCTCCTCACTCAAAACGGACGGGGGTTTGCGGCAACTGTTGGAGTATGGAGGGCAGGAAGAGAACGAGGAGAAGGTGAGGCGATGTGCTTGGCCCTCACTGGAGAGCCAGCCGTGCTGCGGTCCGTCCAGCACTCGGAACTGGAAGCTGGCGTTCTGCAACTCCGGCCAAAGTCTTTCAAAGCGGAAGAAGCGCAAGGAAGAGCCTCAAAGAAGCTGCTGCGAGCTTTGATGTGCGTCGGCTCCAGGATGAGGCGCCCGCCCACCGGCACTGTCGCGTTGACCACTTTCAGAGTCACCTCCAATAAACATTCACCTACCACATTTGCTTCTAGGTTGAGAGTAGTACCTGATGGCGAACGATTTGGATGTCCAGGCTGATGGGGCCGAGGCTGGCTTCCCCCGCCGTCACATTCAACTCCAGGCCATCCCTGGTGAGGAAGAGAGGTAAAAAGGTGATATTTTAGAGGGAAGGGCGAACTTGGTCTGGTCTCCGCCTCCGTGAAGGTACTGAAGGTCGCCGCGGTCCAGGTTGAACTGGCTGAAGGTGTGGACGTAGAAGTTGGAGTGGGTGATAAGTGGATTGCCGGAGCTTTTAGTCATGCCAGTCGCACTCTCCAGCACCAAACTGCCCCAGGAAGGACCCGAAATCACCTAGGCCATGCGCTGTCATTTTTGAAGCTCCAAAAAGTTTCCGAAATTCACATGGTAGAGGATATTGCTGGCCATGTAGTTAGGGTGGACGGCTTTGAGGTTGAGAGGTCCGATGGCTGCCACGCCGCCAGCGGTTACCAACAGCTTGTCCAGAACTGCCATCTGTCAATTCCTTCTTTCCTCCCCCTTCTTTTACCACTCTAAGCCAGAGCAAGACCTTGAGCAAATTGTGCGCTTGGTGAGGGGAGCGAATAGTGATGTGGAATTTTAGCGGTCTCTCCAGTTCCCCACCAGCAGATGCCAGCAGACCCATCCAATCGTCCACCCCATCGGATAGAGCCGAAAACAGCAGCTTCCCCGAATCCATGTCCGCTTGCGTGAACACCTCAAAACTTTTATCCATCAAAAGACAAGCGGCCTTATGATCCATATAGGAAGAAAAGCTCCTCAATATAACGTAGCTAGTTATCGATGTCCCATAACACCCGATTGGACGAAATTTCAATCTCGTAGAGAAAACAATTAAATTAGCTCTTGCGCGCTTATTGAAATTGCCACTTTTATTTTTTGCTTTTGTGGTAAACTTGAAAAATCAAAGAAATGAGTAACCTGGGTCTCAGCGCCAGTTTGCGTGTTGGGCTGGAGAAGAAGGAGATTTCCAGCAGCTGCCGGCTTTCGAAGTACGGTGAAGGTGAGCTGATCTGGACTGCGGTTGAGGTTGGTGAGAAGGCTGAGATTGCTGGGAGTGATGGGCGCCAGAGTGCCCGCAGCTAGGCTCAGGCCCGTGTTCCGTATCTCCCTCAGAAACGGCTGCAATCAAGACCTCACCCTTTTTCAGGACAAGGCAAGAGAGCATTGAACAGCAGAGGCTTCCGCTTCGAACTCGTCTTTGGTGGAGCGGGTGCCGTCGGAGACGTAGAAGGGGAGCTTGAAGAATGTCTCGTCGCTCAGATGTCGAAAGCGCAGTCGCCCGGCATTTATGTCTGCCTAAAGGGGCCGCCTTCTTCAGTTTCCAGGGAATAGTTGAGAGTAGAGTTGGGAAGGGGGGGCCTGGGTGAAGTTGTGGGCGGGTGTGGAGGGTAGACGGGACCAGAAGAAGCCGCCGTGCTGGAAAGGCTCGGGGAAGTGATAGACGAGGTCGGCATCGGGGAAGTCGGAGTCCTTGTCGGTGAAGCGGAGCTCGCGAGGGCTCAGCGTCCGCTCACCGCGGCGGACGATGTGGAAGATGCTGGGCGAGTCTGCCCCGCTCACCCTGCATCGCTGGAGTCCTTTGAGGCGGGCAAGAAGGAGCAGTGGAGGTACCGAATGGGCGAATTGTCGTTCTGGAGAACGATGCGCATGGTGAACCAGAAAGGGATGCGAATGTCGCTGCCGCGCTGCTCCAATGGCTTCGCCACCAAATACTGCAACATAACTAGGCCTCTTCCGAGACTAACATTATGGTTTTCGAAAGAAAATTGGCATATGGTTGAGTTGGATGAGCATGGAATGACTAACGGCTTTATCGGCGAGCGTTTCGGAGTCATCGTGCTTGTAGAAGAGGCGGCCAAGACGAAGATCAGCGGAGGTGAAGGCCTTTCCTGGACGAAGGAGCTGGGAAGATCCGTCATCGGGGTCCTTGAGGAGTAGCGCTCCGTTCTGAGGCCCGATGGCCACCGTGAAGAGGAAGTCTCCTTGCCCGGGAATTATCAACTCCAGCGTTGCATTTGTCACCTGCCGTTTCAATTCAGGTCAGATTGCGTGCAATTTTCTCGCACATTTAATTGACGGGAACAAACTAGAATAGCAGCGAGAACCTTTTGCAATTGGCCCTCGCGAAGTATAAGAGAGCGATTGAGGAGCTGGACAGACTCCTGGCCGGGCACGAACGTGATCTCCAGCTGCAGCTCCTCCGAACTCACGTACGGCGAGTGGACGCGGAATCGCAGGAAATCTGTTCCCATCCTTTCTGGTAGGCCAGAAGCTGACAATATAGAACTTTTCGAAGCAAAACCAGTGATAGGGGCGTAGTGAAGGTAATGGAGGCGGTAGAAGAGGCCTCCGGCGTCCAGCTCGGCCTGAGAGAAGTTTGAGTGAAGGCCCAGGCGTCGACTCTTCCCGCTCTTCCCGCCCTCCAGCCGTCTTTTCAGGAAGCCTTTGCGAGGTGGCCCCGTGATCTGCACACTTCTCATCTTCTCTCACTAGACAGAAGAAAGGATAAGAACCTGGTAGATGAGGCGTTCTGGCTCTGTGGAGTGGGGGAAGGTCCAGGCGAAGAGATGATGGCGCCAGAAGGTCTCCTCCTGCGAGCTGTTCACCACGAACGGCTCCCGGTTGAACACCTAAAACTCCTGCCTGCCTCACTATCAAGTTGCTCTAGGTAAGCAACTTTGATGTTGACTGGCACAAATGTGATGTGCATGTCGAAGGTGCGCTTCAGTGTCTCATTCAGGGCGGAAACCTGCAGAGTGCAGAAAGCAATCAAAATGAGAGAAGGATGATAGTAGTTGGTAAACTTGGAATTTGAGTCCGTCCTCAGTGGGGTTGCCGGATTTGGTGTGTCGGTAGCGCACTCGGCCAGCATCCACGTCCGACTGGTTGAAACTTGAGCTGATCCACCATTTCCCATCCTCATCCGCCAACTTACAATCAGCAATCGCCTTCTCCCTCGCAGCAGCAAAAAAGAGAAAAGGAAAACCTCGATGAAGCCATGGGCAGGAATTTTGACAATTTGGTAGCGAATGTGATTGGGCGCTTGGTGTGACGCCATGTTGGTTGCGAAGCTCAGGTTTTCTGCTCGAATCACAGCAGAAGATCGGTGTAGCACTCTGCATTTCTAAATTTCTTCAGGGCTAGAGGCGGGGAAGAAAAATAAAACCGAATTCCAGTGTTGTGCAGAAGGTGGATCTGGATTGGAAAGGCCTTGATGGCCAGTCGTTGCGGTGCGGAAACCGCAATTCCATCAGAAGCTTCCAACTTTACCCAAGCCTATTAAATGCACCAATTTAGCAAATGTAATGTAATGTAAATGTAAAGTTTGCATTGTCTCTTGTTGACATTTTAAGCATTTAACAGAGCAAATGATAATGTAAATGAAGGCAAACCTGAAGAGGCCCATTGTGAGCGTATCGAATTTTAGCGGATAGGACATCAGCGAGAGTGAAGCGGGTGAGAGGAATCCCGGCTCTCTCCACATTCTCGAAGAAGCCCCCACCGGCCGATGCTTCTGAACCTTCCGTGAGCTTGCTGACATCGAATGGGGTGAGGTGGAGGAAAAAAGAAGACCTAGGATGCGTATGAGAAGCTGGCCAGGTTGGTTGTCCGGATCGGAGACAGTAAGGAGGCTGGGCGTGATTGGAAGACGTGAGTTGGCGGCCAAACTCAGTTCACCGCCGGAGGGAAGGACCAGGACTGGTGGGTCGTTCACTGGTCGAATTTGCACGGGCAGAGTGTACGAATACGGTTCGCTGCAAACAATATTTTTCCTCATTTTTAAATATGAGCCATATAAAGTTCGTATTTATGTGTTTTGCACCAAACTCTGATCACTGCAAAAAAAATTGTTGGAAACGGCCAACAGTAGCGGCTGCGGGGCGTCGGGAGTGAGGTTTTCAAACGCCAGCTCCAACTCCAGCGCGTCTTCCAGTGTTTCACTACCATCATGAGTGTAATTGAGACGACCTGAAGAAGATGAGCATTTGCTAGACGCCAACTGGCCTGTGAAGAATGATAGGGGCTGAGTACCCTGAAGTATGTCGTAGTAGGTGAAGTGTGACTTGACGAGACGGTGGTCGACGGCACCTAGTCGTGAGCTGCCAATGGTCAGCTTTCCGTGGGCTGGCTCAGTCAACAAACTTATCCGAATGCCCTCGTCTCGCACACCTTCAACTGCTCCGCTACATTCAACACGCTCCACACTTTCAAATCCATGCTTTATGCTGGCAACACCCCAGAAATGCAACAAGCATAGCATAGAAGACTGCCCAAGGCCCCATGCCAGCGTAGGATGATGGAAAGCAATGTGAGGAAGAAAAGAAGGCGATGCAAAGGAAAGAAAGGAAATGAAAAGAATAAAAAGCATACTGTTGTGCAGCCGTCGGGCGGCATGCATTGAGGAAGCGAGCGAACCGAAGCGGCGGTACTGCGGGTAGACGTAGAGGTGCCGCAGGTCCAGCATCTCACTTCCTCCCTCCCCCACCTTCGATCATCCTCTCCTTTTTTACTTCATCCTCTCCTACGCCACCCCAAGCGACACCGAGAGAGGATTGTTGACGTAGGCGGGTCTGATCTCGCTCCTCGGGGCTTCCAGCAGCCAGCCTACTCGCTCTGTATCGCTGCGTGCTCGACGCACAGTGGAGCAGTCTGCAAAATATCTCCGCAAAATTCCTAATTTAGCCAACTGCCATGGACTGGACAATGGTCCACAAAGAGGAAAAAGGAAATAATAGGGAAAGATTACTAGAGTTGGAGCAGGAGCAGACGTAGTCAGCACCAGGCAGAGGCACGCAGTCCGAATCCTCTGGACACTCTGCCTCATGGCAAGCTGAGCAGCCTACTTCTATTGATCTCAAAAGCATTGCCTGTAACACCGTCATGTTTTGCTATTTGATCCTTGCAACCTGCTCAGAGCAGCATCGTGAATGGTCAGGCGACGAAAGTTGAAGAAAACGTCATCAATGCAACCACGGAATGGATTTTTTGTCAAGTCTTTTCGGAGCTTTCCTGCAGTAGTGGTGACAGGATTGTATGTTCTTGAAGAATTGAAAAACATGTCAACCTTTGGAATGATAGCCGATTTCCAGTCTGTCCCAGCTGCATTTGCTGGAATAGCTGCCGATCAGTTCTTCTCGACTGAAAAATTATTCAGTCTGAATCATTATCAGAATTATCTGGACTAGTGTAGGACCCGTCAATGGCAATAGCGATGCGCTCTTGGTGTAAAGCGAGAAGGAGGTGAGCCCAAACTCCGCGAGCTATCCTCAGCTGGGAGTGAAATTCCTGCTCCTGCACTTCCAATTTCAGCCGCCCCTCTGCCAGCCAGATGCTCAGAGAACTGTGCAGTCAAACGCCCAATTTTCAAGGCAAAGTTGAAATAGCGCAATTGGAACCAATTGGGCTGGGCAGAGGCAGCCAGGGAAGCGACAAGGCCTTGCAGTTGACCGGCTTTGAGGCGAAAGTGAAGCAGGAGGCGATTTGTCGGAGGAGCAGGACTGAGGAATACGGCCGTTGCATCGGCAGTGTCTAGGTCCATCGGCATATCGCCGGCCCCCGCCTTTAAAAAACCTCACCCTCATTCCCAGACCGAGTTTGGTAAGTAGTGAGCGAGCATCAAAGATGGAGGAGCAGCCCTCGCGAACGCCGAAGGAACTCCGCTCGCTGAGTGATACTTCCCGGCCCTCCATCCGAACATCTCGAATGCAGCCTCTACAAGGCCGACACCCCCAATTCAAATATGAATAGGGGCATTTAAGGGTGGGGAACCGAAAGGCATGGGTAGGGAGAGTGCTGCCGCCGCCAGCGAGGAATATGCCGCGCACAGGGCCGAAGCTCTTGTAGGCCAGCGCCGGCGGCCCTCGCAATCGCGTCTCCGCCCCGTCCACCAACAGGCTCAGCTCCGGTCCTCAACCAATCTCCTCTACTCTTCTTTCCCCGCCAAAAGAGAGCTTGAGGTGTGAACCAGAACGTCGGAAGACCACTGAGTGCCAAGCCAGGTCGTCCAGCTTCAGCTCCGGCTGAGCAGAGCTCCAGAACTCTGTCCGCCGCTCCGAGTCCAGCTCCAACTCCACCTGGGGACCTCATCTGAGTTTCGACCAGAAGTGGAGATTGGATGAGGTGGAGTAGGGCCAGACCCTGAGTCGCCCCCTGTGAAGGGCGATGGTGAGTAGGGCATGACGACCCACAAGCTGTACCAGACTTCCGTCGCTGCCGGGGCTTTTGAAGGCCAGTTCAAGGCGGGTGCGCAGGCCCAGGTTTCCCTTCCAGGCCAAGAACTCGTAGTTGTCGCCGAAGAAGGAGCCTGGTCAATGTTTTCTTGCGTCAACAATTATTTTTGGTACATTGAAGGTGAACATTCAATTTGCTTTGCCGCAATTTCAAATTTAAAGAAATGTTTGGAATGTAAGGTAGGGAGGGGCAATAAAGGCTGTATGAGGGGGCTCGTGAAAGGTAGACAGCTGGTCTGGCTTAGTTCTGCTTTTCTTTACGCTCACTTGCACTCTTTTCCTATCTCCTGCTTGCGTAAAGTTCCCAACAGCCGCAAAAACTCCGCCGACTTCTAGTAGACTAACACATCAAAACTCCACAGTCTATCGCTCATTTGCCGCATGTTTCATACCAGATGTTTGCTTGCACAATTTGCAGCTACAACTGATTCACTTTCAGTTCCTTCATCAAAGTATAGAGCCAGCCGCCATTACCCAGATAAACTGGAATGTTTCTTAGGTTGGGGTAGAGTGAGTAGTTAGTGTATTGGGTGTGGGAAATATTTGGCGGCGGAGAAAAGATGGATGCGGGCCCGGAAAATGTCGGCCGCTAGCACTGAGTAGCACAGAGTTGATGAATCGCAAGCAACTCCAACAAACTTCCCTCCAAACCTCCCCAGCCCAACACCTCCCAACTTATCGGCACTAACCACTGTATTTGGCGTCAGCCAAGGCCAGGCCAAGAAGCAGGGCGGTGTAGAAGCTCCAGTTCCGCCACATCCTCGTTTTTGTCCTGTTCACTTCATCTTGCGCCATTCACACCTCCCCGAGGCCGAACGTTGGCATTTGAGTCTGCTGTAAGGGGGGATATTTGCGGGGCAAATGAGGGACTGGCCAGCGGGATGGAGTTGAAGGAGAAAGGGGCGTTGGTTAATGAGAGAGGTGGGAGGCAGAAGGCGTTTGCCATCCGAATGGTGGGAATGCAGATGAGCTGCTAGCTATCATAGCCACCCCGCGGAGCACGGAAGGAGGCAAAAAACCAGAGCAAGGGGCATTGAGATGCTTATGAGAAGGTGCGTAAAATGTGAGGGGGGTGAGGTAGGGAAAAAGCTGGGCTGAGTTTTAGGCAGGGCGGTGCGGGCTTTTCTTGAAGAGGAAGCAGGCTGGCCTATTGCCCTGTATCGCATTTCCAAGCACAACAGATGCCTTCCGCACCCATCCAACCACTCACCACCCCTCACCTCCATTCTTCAGCCTTACTTTCTTCCCCATTCTCTCCACCTGTGTCTCTCTCAATACGAATGCAAAATTTATTTGAAGGAAGTGGGCCATGTGATGGAATTTAGATTGGTGACCTAGAATCGCTCACAAAAACTGAAAAGCTTTCACAGAAACATGGGGCGACAACATCGAATGGAAAAGTACGAGCCGTTTTATGTACGCCTCTCAAAGAACCAAAGGGAGTCCTGCTGCCAAAGTCGTAAAGTGCGATTTGATAGGTTCGTTTGCATAGTTCAAAAGTGTCTTATTTCACGATGGCGGTGAAAGTCAAAAACTTTTCAGCGAAGAAATAGTGGAATTACAGACAGTGGCAGGAGGGCCGAAAGGCAGCGCGCATACCGCACACAACTTTTGATGAAGATGCGGGCGGCGCGCGACGAACTCACCTTCCCCTTTACCCCTTCCTTCCCCCTCTTCCTCCCCCTCTTCCCCTCTTCTCCTCCCTCCAGCCCCCATCCCCGTTGAGGCAGAAAAACAGGGGGTCCAAGCAAGAAGTGAGCCTGTTCCAAGCAACAGCTCTTACGCTCCCGCCAGGGGGTGTCTCGGCAGGCAGGCGTAGGTACTTTGATGAGCAGCTGAGGTGGGGCGGAGGGGCGTAGCGGAGGGAGGTGGAGGAAGGGAGGTAGGGAGCTGGAATTGGGCGGAGTAGGTGTAGCTGGCGGAGGAATGGGAGGAGTTGTAGGGGTGGAGTTGTTGGTCAGGGGCGGGGCGGGGCCCACTTGCAAGGGGGGCTCTGATGGACAGTGGGCGGTGAGGAGCGGGAGGGATTCTGCCACGCGCCAGGCACGTCAATCAAAAGCCCAATGGCCTGCCAGTCTCACTGCCTGCCAGGGGATGACCTTTCCCCTTCCTTTGCCTTGGCCACTACCGCCAGGCCCTTTCACCAGGCCAAAAGCCAGGGATTTCCTTACTTCTAAGTCTCTCCTGTGATGATTTTTATTTATTTAGAAAATTTGGACGAAACCTGAAATATGTCAAGTTTTTTGCACCATGCCGACTTGGAACCTGGTATATGTCAAGTGCTTTATGCTTTGAACATTTTTGGACGATCCAAGCTTGGGTGTATATACCATAAAATGGCTGAATATCGACAATAGAATAAGCTAATGCAAAATGTCTTCACGTATTCTTTGAGGTAAAATGGAGGTAGTTATTGCTGATCAATTTTCAACATTTCAACATATTTTGGAAAAATGAGTTTCTGGGATGATTAGCATCGCATACTATGTTGTCTTAGCCCTGCTAAATAAGCACGGCTACATAAATTGATTTAAGTGGATAGATGTTTTTCAAATATTTTTGTTTTGCTTTTACTTGAACGCAGAATAAATGCCAAGGTCATAGAGAGCACTGAGCTTTGGTATAATGCATAAGATGACTGGTTCTTTGGAGGCGGGAGAGGCGTTCGTAGTGACGCTGGGTGTAGGGCAAAAGTCCCTCCACCAGCTCCTCAAATATTCACATTTTCTCCTTTCCCAATCAGTTTCGGACCCCTTTACTATTATTATATAGTGGGTTATACTAACCCAAAAAGTATCTCTTATCTGTATTTTGCCTGCGATTGAAGTAGGGGAAATTTTTTATCCAGCTTAATTTGAATTCTACTTGCGACTGAAGTGGATGAAATTGTTTCAAAGCAATGAAATAAGTTTTATACCTTAGATTGTGAACTTTGTGCAGTGTTAAAATTATCGTCAGTCCAATGTAAAACAGGATTAATTAATGATAAGAGAGCACCTTACTTTAATGGCAATTGATTTGGTCAAAATGTATTTGCCTCCCAAATGTTGCAGAATTTACCCATTAGTTGAAATGTATTTTTTTAAAGTTTTAAGTCCAAAATTTTGTCTTTTTCTTGAAAACTATCATATGTACGTAGAATTAGACCAAGGTAAAGACCAAGGTACCAATTATTTGCAATGTAGATAGGTAGCAGAATCAGTTAAAATGTTTTTGCTATGTATATTTTTTTAAAATGTTTCTACATTTTACTTTTTTTGGGAGCTTAGATTTTAAGTACACTTATTAATATTTTGGCCAGGTGCTCTCTTATCATTAATTAATCCAGTTTTACATTGGACTGACGATAATTTTAACACTGCACAAAGTTCACAATCTAAGGTATAAAACTTATTTCATTGCTTTGAAACAATTTCATCCACTTCAGTCGCAAGTAGAATTCAAATTAAGCTGGATAAAAAATTTCCCCTACTTCAATCGCAGGCAAAATACAGATAAGAGATACTTTTTGGGTTAGTATAACCCACTATATAATAATTTCATGCACTTCATACAGGGGCAAGGCCCCTATGCATGGAGACAAAGATGAGGTTGGTGATCAGCTGCTTGTTCACCACGGCCTGGTGGAAGCCCATGAAAAACAGATACCATAATCTACATCCCAAATTACCTATATGATGTTGTTTGTAGGGTCAAAAACCCTTTAATATGCCTCGAGATGAAGTTGATGATGGCCTGCTTGTTATCCATGGCCGAGTGCAAGCCCATGGAGACCAGCTTGAAGCAAACGGGTTCCAGAATCATAAGCTACTTCCAAAATTACCTATATGATGCTATTTGTAGGCACAAAACCCTTTAGAATGCCTCAAGATGAAGTTGATGATGCCCTGCTTGTTCACCACGGCCTGGTGGAAGGCCATGAAGACCAGATAGAAGTAAGCGGGCGCCACAATAGTATTCTACGTGCAAGTTTACCTATATGGTGCTGTTTTTTAGACCAAAAACCCTTTACAATGCCTCAAAATGAAGTTGATGATGACCTGCTTGTTCACCACGGCCTTGTGCAAGCCCAAGGAGACCAGGTAGAAGCAAACGGGTGCCACCATCGTAATCTACGTTCAAAATTACCTATATGATGCTATTTGTAGACACAAAAACCCTTTAGAATGCCTCAAGACGAAGTTGGTGATGACCTGCTTGTTCACCACGGCCTGGTCGAAGCCCATGAAGACCAGATAGAAGTAAGCGGGCGCCACAATAGTATTCTACGTGCAATGTTACCTATATGGTGCTGTTTTTTAGACCAAAAACCCTTTACAATGCCTCAAAGTGAAGTTGATTGACCTGCTTGTTCCCCACGGCCTCGTGCAAGCCCAAGGAGACCAAGTAGAAGCAAACAAGTGCAACCATCGTAATCTACGTTCAAAATTACCTATATGGCGCTGTTATTTTGACGAAAAACCCTGTAAAAAGCATAAATATAGAGCTGGAATTGAAAAACATGCAAAAAAACTCCAAAAAACTGAATTTTCACCCAAAAAGTTGATGTTTCGACCTAAAAAACGCGGAAAATGCCCAAAATAGAGGTGCCTTGATACTTTTTTGGCCCGATTTACCCTAGAACCGTTGAGATCTCTGCCCCACAGGCAGCCAAAGTGTCTGCAACAGTGCGGACGGACGGATGGACGGACGGACGGACGGACGGACGGATGGACGGACGGACGGACGGTGTGCGCCCGGACACCGGACATTTTTTTAAAAAAGTTTTTTGGAAAAAACTTTTTTAATATGGCACTAAAAAATTTTTGTCCAAAGAGGACCCCCCCCCAATTCGACCACGGCGCGTCGATTGAGCCTATTTGCAGCGCTCTCCGACGTCTGTGTGACGAGCTACAGCCTGCCAAACTTTGGGAAAGCTGCAATTGGTTGTGTTGCTCGATAAGAGGGGCTTGGCGCTACCGCTCCGCTCGCGCAAGCCCAATTAAAAAAGTTTCGTGTAAAATGGTGAAACAAGCTGAACTTTAGCGTTGGGAAGAGCGAGGAATTGCTGCGGGGGTATTGTGGAGAAGGTGAGGTAGAGGAGGCGTTGTGCCAATTCTGCATTGCCCACCCGCGTATTCCAAGCCCGCGTCCAATCCAGTAGTGTACTCAGCTGCAGCAAAGCCCAGTTAGCCAGATTGAAAGACAAAGATGTTAACTTTGGCTGGCGTCAGCTCCGCTAAAGCTGCTGAGATTTCCCCGTCATCCATGGCCTGGAGTACAGTAGAGCAGCTATGCGGCCGCTCCATTTCCAAGCTAAAATCGAAATTTTCCTTTCCATTTTCCCGTAAAACTCCACTAGACTAAAATAATTTTAGTTTTCAGAAACAAACCTTAGGAGAAGAGCTTTGCAGTGCTCGCGGTTGCGCATGAGATTTGCGAGCGTCTGTTCCTGGCTCACTGCAAATGAAGCAGATGAATGGCGGTCCTTTATCAGCGGGAAACCTTGAAGTTGATGTTGGGCAGCAGATTTTTCAGCCTCCTCCGCGCTAGCGTTTCTGTAGATGTGCAACTCTCCATCCGCTCCTCCAGTCACCAGAAAGGCTTCCTCTGGAGAGGAATCATTATGATGCTTTGCCAGAGAACACGGTAAGGACTACGCGAGTGCGCAGAGGTGGCAAGCGCCCAGAGCTTGTCGGAGTGCGCCTCTTCTGTCTGCTGGCATTCTCCTTTCCGCAGGTTCCACAGCTTCAAGCAGCCCCCTTAAGAAGACCCCCTTCAACCTCATCATATCCTGAGCAGAACTTGTTTGAACCAGTGTCAGTGCTCGCAAGCTGCAGCCCTTCCGACAGGAACTCTACGCAGATCGCCGCACTTTGGTGACCTTCAAGCTGGTTTCCTTCACACCGAGACAATAGTCTACAATCGAATGGCGACCTTCGAAAGTCTTGACGCAGGAGCAGTCGGCGAGGCTGAAGATGCGCAGGAGTCCGTCGCCGCAGGCCGTCCCGATGACCTGGTCGGAGGGGGAGAAGTTGAGGGCCCAGACTCCGCGTGGGTGACTGAGGGTGCCGGCGGGGGAGAGGCCGCTCGGCTGCTTCAGGCTCCCCTCCACCTGCCACAGCTTCACCGCCTTCTCCAGGCTTCCGCTGGCGATGAGGCGATCGTTCGGCGACACGTCCACGCATGTCAGACCTCAAAGCGACGCTTTTTAGGCTACTCTTATAGGTCCAGGCTAAGCATCTTATGAGCACCCTTTTGATGGGCAACGATGGTGTGCGCAGCGTGGAGTGGGAGGGGCTGGAGGGATTCTTTGACGTCCTCTTCCTTCTTCACTGATACTACATTGGCTAGAGGCCAGAGTTTCACCGTGGTGTCCTCCGATCCTGTCACCTGAAATTAGACTGGTCTGCGGTTTCGATCGGGCACTGAAAGGTGATGAACGAGGAAGCGAGATTTGGTGGGCGCAAGGCCAAGGCAGGAGACGTTGTTTGTGTGCCCGCTGGCCACAGCCAAACACAGCGCCGAGTCCCTCACCACCTCCCACAGTCGTGCAGTATTATCCTAAAAGCTTTATTTCCTAACTGCCGACGATTGAGAAGGAAGCTAAGACGAGTAGGCTTTGCTGAGGCAAGAGGAATGATAGACCTTGGAAGTGGAAGCAAAGCGTTTGCCGTCGGGGAAGCTGAGAAGAGCTAGAATGGGCTGTGTATGGCCTGGCAGAAGGGTACAGGCAGCCCCCTGGCCACCCTTTAGGCGATAGAGGCGAAGGAGTGGTGAGTTGGTGCCAGCGACTAGATGCTCCTTTGTCAACGCTACACTCAGGATCTGCAATCCAATTTTTCAGGTTCAAGTAAAGCTGGGTATGTAACCGCCATTTAGACTTTTACATTAATCTGCATTTCCAGGTGGTTATGGTGCAATATACACGATTATTGCGCACTCACTGATGTCCCACCGAAACTATTGTCCAAAGCAAATTCGAGCACAGAGAACAAAACAAAGTCCAAATGAAGAAATTTTGGGAAACCTCATCGTTGTTGCCGACAAAAGTAGTGAGGACGTGAAGTGTCTCCGCGGAGAGACGCAATAGGTTCTGCTCTCCTGTGGCCAGCCAATAGCAGCCTGCACCTTCAATCCCAAATCATTCTCCTTTTCCCATTCCTTTTTTGATGAAAGAAGGAGGAACTTGGGCAGGGAATCAGTTGAGCCAAGCCCCCCTGACCGTCCAGGCTGGTGGAGAAGAGTTGGCGGTGGTGCTGCAAATCCCAGGCGGTTAGGGTTCCATCCGATCCCCCGCTGATCACCAGCCACTCTTCAACCCAGCTAGCTGCTTTCTTCCCTCCAACCCAAGCTGGAGTTGGAAATGAGACCCTTTCGCTTCAGCTTCTTGGTGGCCTTGGCGCTGAGGGAGGAGAGGGGAGCAAAGTCGGCCAATGATTCTACGAGAGGGAAGGCGATGCACTCCAGGCCTTCGTCGCTGTGCGTGTCCAGCTCCTTCAACGATCCCTTCTCGCCCCACCCACTCCACCAGTAGATCCGTCCATTGCGTCCGCCTATCAAGCACTATCAGTCATTACCTTCCCACATTTCTTGCCTTCTTTCATTGGAATAAAGAGAAAGACAAACAAGCGGCCAGAACGCCGTCCTGAACAATGATGTCGGGTACGGCCAGACCAGTTGGCTCCAGCAGCAGAGTAAGATCCCCGCTTTCCAGGTTCACCATCGAAACTCCGCCCTCTCCGCCGCCCATGTACAGCCTTTTGGCTTCACCTGTCTTCAAATACCCCCTTCACTATCCGCCTAGAGTAGGAGTGGAAGAATTGGGACCCAGGCGAGTGCGATGGATGCGATGACCCCGCCGGGGCCAGGCCAAGCACCGAGACAGGAGCCAGCCGCCACTTCCCACAGCCGTGCCTTCCCGTCTGCTCCCCCACTCGCCAGACCCCAACTGCCCGACTCTAAGGCACAAATCACAGCTACCCACTGCTCAAGACCTAGCCTTGGACGAAGGAAGCGCACCGTTTTGTACAGATGCGAGGCAGAGAATGGGCGCCCTGTGAGCAGACCGCCAACTACGCTCCACGTTTCCACTCCTAAAACCCTTTTAGTCTTTCAATAAACGACGAAAATGGAAGCTAAAACAAACTCAGTGTTCCAAAGCTTGAGCAAGAGATTCCGATAGGCGACCACGAGCTGACCAGTGGCGGCATTCAGGGCCAATGCCGTAACCTCAATCGTTTTCCTACTCAGTGAGAGTGATGGAAAAGCAAAAGACCTCGCTGGAGCCCTCATCTTCGTCCCCAAGACGGCGCAACTCCTGACCATCTTCCAGGAGGACAACAGTGGAGCCGCATGGAGTGAAAAGGCGACGAGCGTCGGGAGAAGCTGCAGCCAAGCCTCCGCTGTAGAACGGGCGCAGGCGTTGAGATAGCGCCACCTACAACTCTCTTTTTCCATCTCTTTTCAATTCAGCGTTTCAATGGAACCTTCGTCACAAGATCCGTTCCCATGGCTTCAATATTTGAGTTTTCCGTAAGTTTCATCAGGTAAAGAATTGAGGCGAATCTGCGCATTTTAGCTTGACTGGCGTGCCAAAGGCGCTGGTTTAAGAGACTGTACAGGCTGGCTGCTTCCGACGGAAGGACGACAGTTTCCGTGCCTCTGTTCCCGGCTGCACCCAGAGCAGCAGCCCAGACGACACCTGTCACAGCCTTGCTGTAAACCTTTTGGCTATGTCCTAGCTCTTTCCGCCTCGGTTACACTTCACCGTGCCCAATTTCCAGCGGTTTCAGCTATCGGTGGAACCTACCTCACCGAGCTCGATGCAACGCCGCTTCCTGCGGCTTAGGCCTTTCTGCCGGACTTCCGCCGGAGCCTAACTGTCACTCACACTTCCTGTGGTGATACTTCCTTACAGGCCCTTACTGGCCTCGATTGTGCGGTGGATCTGGTTGCTTACGTGACTGATGACAAGGGTCCGCCTTTATCGCATACTGCCAGCACTCCAGATATCAGCAGTAGTTCACAGCACGTACACCAATCTCTTGAGTCAGGGCCCACAATCTCGCCGACTGAACTAGCGACAGGGGCAGCATCCGGCTTATATACACAGAGAACAATGCCGGTAGGTGAACAAAGCCAGGTGTGTACAGAGAGGAGTGCATCGCCACCCAAAGCATACATGAGGTGCGAAAGGCAGGACTCCAATAGCTCAACCTGGACAGCCTACGGTAGGGGAAACTCTCCATCTTCGTCACTTAGAGCGAAGGAGTTCTTGCGCCCAGGCTGTCTCCACGGGAGCTTTGCTGAAGGGTCCGCACTCGCCACCATCACATCCAGCTTGGGGGCACATCTCTGTCAACACTCTGAATAAACAGAACTACGGTGTGCTTTGCCCACCGAAGGCTGCATTGGGTCACAACATCCTCCCCTAATGTGGGGCTGAGGTCACGAAGCTACAAAACAGAGTCCACGATCATCATCGGACATCCGTCGAGTACCTCCTCGCTATTCTACATCCGAAAAGACATAGGAAGGTGAGACAGGGGGCATCCAATTTTCAGCCAGAAAAACCACAACAGTTGGCCCTGCAGTATCCAGCGTCTTTAAGAAAAGGTCCTGAAACATAGCAGGCCTGGGTACCGAAGGGTCCGGGTTGGGGGCGCGGCCGAAGTCACTTCCATTCCTGGTGGATGCAGAATTGAGCTGAAGATTACTGAGAGAAAAGGTATAAAGCTATACTGACCGAGTGAAACATCAGCTGACAACAAGGCTAGGTAACACTTCCAGATCAGACGCGAATTCGGCAAGGGAATTAAAGCATTCTAGCAGATACATCAGGCTCCTGGGTAGCTCCATGCCGGAACCAAAAAGGCCATGGCCCCAGAAGGGTAGAGTCAGTCTTTTCAGCAAGCTATTACAGTGAGGAACTCACAAGAGCCTTTATGCGTTGCTCGAAACATCAGACGGCCAAGTACTCACTCCTGCGTTCCCATAACACATTGACACTGGGGATCCCTGCGCGGCTCATGAGGTCCAATTGAACCTTGGAATCCTGGGTCGACCTTATTCACGCCTAAGCCGGAAAGGTTCTAAAATCGCACTCTTCATCCAAAAGCACCCAGATTGGAGGGGAAGACACAGAGGCAACCTCATCAACTGGGTGAAACATAAGGGCACAAGATAGGGTTTTCTTCTCACTCAGCTATTATAAGAAGGGTGCGACTGAAGTACAAATGGTCCAGTTGAAACATCAGATCTGAGACCAACTCTTCGCTCTCATCGTCATAAGACAAGGCTTCCCCGACTGGTCATGCCACAAAAGCGTCAACTAGACTGGCCGCACGCGTGGGTAATATTTAGGACTAGCTCCTGGGCATGGCTGGTGGCGATGTGTAACTAACTATGCTCTCGCAGAGGTATTGCAGGTTCCACAGAAGGGCACTGTGAAGTGGCCCTCCGAAACCTCAGCGTACCGGGTGGTTGTCGCCGCAGCTCTCATCGGCCTGAAAAGATCCTCAATTTCCTGATCCTGCAACCCCGTTGCTCTATAAACAGAATGGGTGATCCCTCTGTTCCAATTCCATCGGAATAATTCCAAACCCTCCCATCGCACCATGCGTGGGATTTAAGGGCCAGGGATTCCAGGTTGCAAAGCGGGAGTGCAGGCCCTCGTCCCGGGGTTGCTCGATTGGTGGGTCACTCGGCGTTGGATCCCCCTGGACCGGAAGCGGCCTCGCCCTAGGTCTGGACTCGGATTTCTGGTCTCGGCTCCTGGGGTACTCCTGGTGATACAAATTATCAGCTGATTGCTTCGGAAACAAATCTCCTTTCAGGGGCCTTAAGATGCAAGCCCCGGAACCCGTCAGGAGCAATTGTCCTCGGCAATTATACCGGCAGTCACCCTTGCGTTGCAGCAGGGACTTGAAATTTTCAACAACCCGGCCTTCGCTGAGCAGCAAAAGAAAGCTTTCATAAGCCCTTCCTGCTCCTGACGACCCCCGCAAGGTCCGTCGACCAAAGGCTCCTGCAAAGGTATAGAAATTCCCTATCACAATGAGTCCCTTCGAAGCCCTACTCAGGGCCACAACGGCTCGATGGGCTGATCCTGCGAACCCAATGTTGGGTTCCTGTTCTCCGCCTTGTGAGCGGGTCATAGAGACGATGACAAAAGAGGATTCCAAGCCAATGACCGAATCCACCGTCCTTACTGCTACTTCTAAATTCTCCTGGGCCAGCAGATGCTTCATAAGCTTTTGCTGGGCTGAATAATAGGTGATGATTAGGATGTGCGTTGCAGGAACCCTGCGAAGTAGTCGCTGAACCGCGACAAGCGTCAGCTCTGCTTCCACGAAGTTGCTGCGACTGTGCGTCTCTGATTCTTGGCCCGAGACATGCAAAAAGATTGTCCTGTGGCTAGTCTGAAGAAATGGAAAAGCCTCTATCGCATCCTTAGTGTACTCCAGAGGGAAAAATGCCTTCGGTGTAATCTCCTGGTAGAAAGCTGAGATTAGTCGCACAGCATCAGGAGTTAACCTAAACGACTCATCCAGTGGTAGCACTGCGAAGGGTCCCGAGTCCTGGGGATGCATCAAGGCCTCCAAAATACTCATAGCCGCAATTCTAGCCGCCACTCCAGGCAACTGATGATGTGGTTGCAGCTGTTGCTCATCTCCTGTGATTACTATAGAGGACAACTTATTTCCCACCTGTCCTATCTGCCACAAGGCTAAGTCTCGTTGGATCAGACTGGCTTCGTCCATGATAATCATGGTGGGTTGAAAGTTGAGGTTTTGCAGGAAATAGAACTTGCTCGAATCTAACGTGGCGAAGATGAGATTAGGGTTCAGGAAGGACACAAAGCTAGACAGGGGCTGTCGTCGAAGCAATTGTAGCCTGGCCCTACACCTTGGGACTTCTAGCTTGGCTTCTTTTCCCCCCATCTTAGCTGCTTCTTTGGCCTTTGCCAACTGATTCTCACACTCTATGACCTCTCCTATCCTTTTCACGAACTCCAGATAGTCGCCCTCCTGCTGATTCCTGTATTTGAATCCCGCGACCTCGCTAGTCTCTTTCGCTGCCATTCCTATTGTTTCCTCGGTGGGGAAATGGTTCCTGATCCTGGCCTCAGCCTGCCTCAGCAATAAATGTGCTGGCAGCCAATCCCATGTCCGGAAGTCTCCTACCTCTGCATGGGACCGGCTACAAATCCTGAGTGGCCGAATCGTTTCCGCCGCTTCTTCGTTGCCGTTGTCCATCAGCGCTGTCAGGATCTGCGTCACTGATCGATAGGCTTGGCTAGCTGCGTAATTTGTTTGAGCAATGAATAGTATCCTAGCCTCCTCATGCGGCAGGTTCAGTTTCTTCCTTCGATACATAATATAATTACATGCTCCTAGGAGAGAAGTTTTTGTTTTGCTTGCCCCCGGGACTCCTGGAATTAGTATAATGGCATTTTGTGGTGCTTCCTCTATCCCACTTAGCGCCATGGCTTTAATTACAAGGTTTTGATTCCTGGTGAGTTCCTTGTCCTTGAGTGCGATGCACGTAGAGATGGGCCCGTAGGCGGGGTCACTTCCCTTCCCCTCTTGATGAAGCCCCACGCAACTTCGTAGAAGTCGCGAGGTGGCTGACTTCCCGTTGAGTTGTGCTCCTGCATACCTGGTCTGGTAATCCAGATATGGACTTTCAGTGTCGTTAGCGGCTGACAGCCATATCTCTATTTGCTGATTACCAACTTCCTTTCCTAAGCTAATGTACTTCTGGTGCAGGGGCACTAGGGAGCTAGCCTCTATCCAAGCTTTCGCTTCCCATCCCTCTGCCTTGGTCTCTTCCCACACTATTCTACCCTTGATGGGGGTGGTCAGTTCCGGAAACTCCATCTGAATTTGGAAAGCTCCCTTGATGTCCACCATGTCTTCCTGTTCAACTAGCAAAGTAGCGTATTCCTCCCCTTCCATTTCCTGGATATGGCATGTGGCTGGTACCCTTTTCCCATTCCTTCCTGGTGTTTGAGTTTCGTTTTCATTTAAGTAGTCAAACATAGCTATTGCGAAGTGGTTTATCAGGAAGGTCCTGTCCTGCTGTTTAAGCCTTTGCAGTGTTGCCTTATATTTCCCATCGAATGTGTTCCTTAGTGCTTGATAGGGAAGGGAGGTCCACCCTGCTAACTGGTTGTAGGCTAATGGCTTATAGGATTTTATGGTGTACCTTTGTTCCCCATTGTCTGCCTGTTTCTGGGTTTCCATCCTCAGAATCAATATGGGGGAGTCCTTCCTGGGGTTTTGGGCCTAGTTTTCTCTCGAAGACTTCTGTATCCTGGTCTATGATTGCCCATCCCTTTATTTTGTCCCTCCTCTCCTTTCCTTCTTCTAAGGCTACTGCGACTTGCCCTCTGATTCGCACAACAAAGGAGGAATTGGGGTTACCAGCAGTCGTGTTTCCGGACTCTTCCCGTCGAACGATGAGAGCCGGGGTGCAGTAGTAGCGTCCTGGTGCCGTGGGCAGAGTTATCCTGGTGGGCTCCCATTTGGTAGTTCCGGCTCGTTCTCGGATGTCCCATACGCCCACCTCTTCATTTCCTAGAGCCAGATAGCGAAGGGGGACCCGGAGGGCTGAGAGAATACTGGCCCGGCGGTCCGTTACGGCAAGAGGAAGGGCATAGAAGGGTTGTGTGGTGTAACCAAGTCCTGGTAGCCGATCGGGCGGAGGCGTTTCCTTCCATTGAAGGTCGAATCCTCCTCTGGTGTCGACTGGGCTGAGAGTGGCAATAGTGGTTTGCATGGTTGGCTAGGCTCGAGGCCTGCTGCATTCCATCACCCGAGGGTGTAGGTTTGCACTACTACTAGTGAATCTACCTACATAACCTCGGTAAGTGTCCCAACTAAGATGGTGGGGAACTGGTGGCGTGGTTTCTGGGGGTGATGTTGTTGGTGCCGTCGATCCCTCCTCAGTCGCACCTGGTTTCTGTTCTGAGGTTGCCCAATCTAGAGATGTATTATTTAATTGGAGATACAAGCGATTCAATTGGGTCGCGTGGTAAAACGCCAGTATCTGGTTGGGTTCCCACGCAGCGACTAGGCTAGGGCAGGACGGAAGGTTGGAGGAGATGGCTATGCTCCGGCACTTCCGCATCTTGGGGCATTTCCTCGCTGCTTCCGCCATTTGCGCTAGCCCAAGTCGCACTACATCTTCCTCCCCTAATGTGGGGCTGAGTTTTAGTGTCATGGACATCAATCCCTTAATTTTGGCTCTTGTGGCCACAACGACGGCTATCGTCCAGGAGTGTCCCCTGGGCGGGATCGGGAGGATTAGGATGGGGCTGGTACCTAGTGCGATGCTGGGTGCCTGGAGGTTGGGGACGGAAACGGAGATCGTGAGATCTTCCGGTCCCACTTCGAAGTCAACCATCATCAGTGGCTCCTTCCTCCACCAGTCGGTCAAGGCATTTTTGACCGCCCGAACTTCCTCATAGGTGGCTCTGGCTAGGGTTCCTAGGGCCGTGGGCACATCCCGGAAGTGGATGTGTCCTGGGGAGGTTCTCCGAGTGATCTTAACTCCTGTCGACGTCCTCCAGCGTTCCAGCAGTGGTTTGTTGCCCACCCAGAGGTCTGTGATGTTCTTGATTCCTAGGCCTTCGAAGGGAGTTGTCTGGTCCTCCGTCCTGACACTACTTATCATCACTATTTCCCCATGGCGAGGTCCCTGGCCTTTTTCCCACTCGCGCCTAGCTTCCGCCTTTTGCCACTCCTGTTCGGATAATGTGGCATACCCACAGGTGGTCTGGGGTAGAAAAGTTCCGTTGCCATTGCTACATACCCTGGTTTGTAGGAATGCAAAGCGGTAGTGGAGGGAGTGAGGCCATTCCATTCGGAGGCTTTTTACCCAGCTCCCCTTTCCCCCGGGAACTCCCGCTAAGTCCTCCGTGACTGCTAGGACTCCTGTTAGCTGGCTAGGAGGTGGGGAGAGCACAAGTCTGGGACTCCAGAAGCGGGGGCTCAGTTTTCGTACCCCCGCACAGCTGATCTCATCTCCTATGCGATGGGTAAGGGTGGGTCGCAGTTGGAGTTGATCAAGCAGCAGCTGCCGTGTGACGATGCAGCACTGTCTGCAGGGGGTGTAAGGGGTGATCCACCCCGTCTCCCCCTCGTTCGGCAGTTCCTGGTGAGAGCCTGGGGGCACGGAGGTGACTTTAATTTTGAGTGAGCCTCCTTGTCCCTCCCCCACAATGGTGGCTGAGTAAATACCCGCCCTCAATGCTCTCCTCATGGCTTTACCATAAGTTACTACTCCTCCTGAGGCTTCCTGGGCATTCTCCCCAACAAAGTCTTCCCACTCCATGTAGCCCAAGAACTTCATATCTTCTAATGCCCTTTCGGGGCTCACCTCGGAGGGAATGACGGGATCCGGTGGGAAGGCGAGCAGGGCCAGGTCCTCTGTGGTGATGGGGTTGGATGGGACTGATGAAGTAGAACGTGGATAGCGCGCCTTCGTATCCTTCAGCGAGGCTACCAAGGCCTCCATCCTGGGTTTTGGTGTGTGTGTGGCCGCTTTCCCCCTTTTATATTCTCACTGGGGGGTATTTGGGGAGGGAGGGGGAGTGGGTTTGGAGTGGTGCGTGAATTCCCCCAGGAGCTCCTTTAGTCCAGTAGCTCAGGGCACCTTCTAAACAAAGAGGGCGGTGGTTTTGTCTGTCTCAGTCAGTGTTCACTGGAACCGTAGTCCTTTCGCAACTCCCCGATGGCTCGTGAAAATTGGCCGGAGTGGAAGGTGGGCATGGAGGGCAACCCAATAATCAGCATGGGTCCTTCAGTGGCTCAGTCCCGCCACGCTGGGCTGCTGATCATGGACGAGCAGGGTGCATCGGTGGACGTGGCGTTGTTGGAGGCAGGCGTGGGCTATCCGGTGGTTCTGGCCTTCCTGTCCGGCGGCCGTCTTTCGCATCTACTGGCCCTCCTCCGCTCTCTCCTTCTTCAAGTTTGTTCTTGTCATCCTCTCCCCCCTTTTCTTTCCAGCAGTCCCCTATTGTAGCGGGGTCGCCTCGAGTACTTCCACATTGGCATCTGCATGGGGAGCAACGACCTCTACGTGAGCCCAGAGGCTCTGAGCGGCGTTTCCGCCAAGGAGCGCCGGAGGCTGGGCTTTGTGCATGATTCCGCCCGCGGCATCGTGCGCTACTTCCGGTCCTTGTTGGTCGGCGATGGTCGTTAATTTGAGGTTCACCATCTGGAGGAGTTTCAGGCAGCCTGCGAGGTGTTGGGGGCTTATGAGCGTCCCCGAGTTTCTCTCCTTCTTCCAGGCCCTCGCCTTCGCTACACCCAAGGGCGGGTGGATAGCCTAAGTCGGGTACGGACGCTTGAGTTTGGGTTGATGATGGCGAAGGCCGGATCCTTGAGCGTCGCTATGCTGAGCAGCTGTCCGAGATGGAGTTCCACATGGAAACGGTGCTGGGCAGGACGGATTGGGGACGCTTCCTGAAGTCTCCCGCCTCCTACCACGACCTCCTCGCGGACGGGGTTGGGTTTTTGGTTTTTTGTGTTCGGTCTCCTTTTGATTTTGTTACTCCAACTTCTAATTGGCGGTGACGGCTTGGGGCTGGCTTTGTGCAGCCCATGAAACCTCACTCGCCTGGTTGGCTTGGGGTGGGACATTAGGTCATTGGGGAACGCCGTGTATTGGCTGCACAGACTAGAGTGCCCCCTTTCTGACGTTTCTGAAACCTCGCACCCTTGAGTGGGTAGCGTCTCCTTCCGGTTGATAAGTGCTGATCTTTGCAGCACTACCTGCGGGCTTCCTGCGTCCAGATGATGGGCCTCCTGCTGATGCTGTATCCGCCGGGGCTCCTTCCGTTGGAGTTCCGTCTGACCTCCGGCGGGGCTCCGGGGGTCTATCCTCCGCCGGTGCAAGCGTATCTGGGTGGGCAGGGCCAATTCTCGGTTGCCTCCCTCGCTCGGCTTCTGCTCTGACGTGATAGCCCCGGTTGAGGTGGCGGCGACGGGCGAGACGGCGGTGGCTCCGGCGTCTGGTTACGGCCAGGAGGCTCCCGTGGAGGAGTCGCTTGAGGAGGTGGCGGAGTCGTCTGGCTCCTCTTCTTCCCTGCCCACGGTGTTCGCCTTCCTCAACGAGTCCGCCAAGCGCCAGTTCGGCCAAGCTTTCGTCCTGGAGCTGGTAATGGTTGCCTAGGCGGGGGCTTCGCTGAGTTTTCCACTTTGAGATGGGCGAGAAGGATGGCCTCAAACGCGTCGAGCTCCGTCTGGTGACACCCCAGCGGCAGTTGAGCTGCGACAGGCTGGGGGAGAGCATCGACGCGGCGACCGAGTCCGCCGCGCTAGCTCTCCTGCGTGGCGTCCTGGATATGGGGTGTTGGGGTGATTGGGGTTTTTCTGGTGATTGCAAGAGCGCTGTTCGTGAATGGCTCCAGACCCAGATTCATCCCATCTATCATGCTTCCTTCTGATTCCTTTCCTGGTTCCACTAATCTATCTTGTCTAGCCTTGGATAAATGGCCCCGAACCCAGCCGTGTGCAGCGCAGCGTCTGAGAGTGTGTCTGGAATCGATTGGGGGCGTGGCTTCTGGGCGCTTGGTGTTGCCTCCTCAGTGGTCTGGCTGCAGTTCACTGTTGCAAAGGCGGGACGAATGGCGGCTGGTCGTAGTGAGGCCGAGACCGTCCTTCTTGACCTGTCCTACCCCTCCGCTGAGCCCTCCAGCATCCCCGAGGGCTGCTTCGTTCTTCGCTGCCATGAGGGCCGCGGCGAGATCTCCGTTCGGCAGGGCCCTCAGGCTCGCCGGGACCGGGAGGCGATCGTGTTGGTGGGTGGTCAGACCGTCAGTAGCCTCCCTCCTACTCTGCTGGAGGACGCGATGGGCGTCGGCATCGTCATCGTCTGCTGGGCAGGTGACGAATTCGGCAGTCTCATCTACGCCCTCCTTCACTACCAGAGCATCCTGGTTCCTCCCTGCCTTTCCTTCCGCGAACTCAGCCGGTGTTCCTTTTTAGCGTGGTCCCTTGGGCTTCAGCATCCGGCCTCTGCACCTAGCGCTTCTGGTGGGCCACTGCAGTCTTTTCCGCACAGCCGCTCCTGCGCCCTTCGATTTGGTGCCGGAGCTGCGCGAAATGGTGGGTTTTTCTGGTCTCTCAGACGTCGGCGGAAGTTGGTTTCTGCAGTGGGGCAGTATTTTCTTCTGGAAAAAGCGCTACCCGGAGTGCTCCGTGGCCGTGCTCCCACCTCTACTCCGCCGTCGCTATCCAGAGCAAGTCCAGTACGCGTGGCAAACCAGCTGGCGGCTGATGTGCGCCTACCACGCGGCGCTCTGTCCTCAGAACGGCGACTTGTTTGGACTGCGGGTAGAGGAGCCCTTGGGCGTCGTGTTGTTCGTCAACAGCCTCGGGGTTTCTTGACGGGTTTTTACTTCCGGGTGATGGATGGTTTGTCGTAGAACCTGCTGCCCGATCCCTCCTTCATCTCCTGGCTGAAGCAGGGATGCAAGCCAGCGACGTGCCAGTACCGGCTGCCGAGCCCCTTCCTCTTTTTCGCCGCTCCCGACGTTTTCATTTCCTGTCCTGGTTGTTCCGGTCATTTAGGGTTGTCCTTCCTGGTCAGGCCCCGGGGCGGGTGGTCCACGAGCTCACCCGTCCCTACCGGTACGAGACGGAAGAGGAGTGGTGCGCGCGTCTTCGGGTGGGGCTGGACCCGGGTCTGGTCCGGGATCTCCTTCCGGTTGCCCTTCCGTCCACAGGACCCTGGCCGAAGGTGGACTTGGCTCACCTCCGTAAGGCTTTTGGGTTCCCTCATCTTTGACGAGTGCTGGAGGGTTCATTGGTAGGTGGCTGTGTGGATATGGGGACGGGCGTTGGAGGAGGGCAGGTGGACTCCACTGGGTTTCATCCTCGGCTCCGTCCTCTGGACGCCAACTTCGACATTCCTCGTATGTCCTCTTCTTTCTCCTGGGCTTCTGAAGTTGTCGGTTGTAGCGCCGGGCTGGCATCGCTGGGTGCTCCGCTTTTGCCCCCCTCATCGGTGGGTGGAGCATTGGCCGCCGGAGTTGCCGATGACGTACGAGGCGGGGACTGGGATGTGGGATTTGGATGCCGTCTGTCGCCCGGAGGACACGTTGCGGTGTAGCGTCTACCGCTGGCCGGCGGGCACGGACTATCCCGGCCTCTACACCAAGCGAGACGGGCTTCGCCAGGATGCCAGCTATCGGGCCTGCATCGTGGACTACCCTGACGGACGCTCCGACCCCTGGAACTTCCAGGATGCCTCCAAGATCAAGGGGGTGACGACGAAGGAGCGGCGGCTCCGGCAGAAGGCTCGCGACCTCTCCTGGGCGGAGCAGGGTTTCCGCTTGGTCGTCCTTCTCTTGTCTCAGCAGGGTGTCAGTTTGTTGCAGCGGGGCGCGCGACGTCAGTGGCCCACCGCGGAGTTGGGGCAGGGTTTGCGGAGTTGGTGACGCAGCCTGTCCCGGCGTTCGTCATCCGCTGGCGCCTGACCCACGGCCTCCCCGTCGGATTGCCTGGGGTGGACGCCCGTTGGCAGCGTCCCGTGGGGACTGGCGAGCGTGAAGACTCCACCGGCTTCCAGCACTCCCGGCCCCCGGCCACCCCGATGCTCCGTCCTGCCAGTCAGTCCTCCAAGGAGGGGTTGGCCGCTCTGGTCCGCGAGGCTCTGGCCAAGTCTTCGGGGCCTCCTGGGATGCCGCCGGTGAAGAAGGCCAAGCAAGTGGTCCACCTGCGCGATTGTCCGCTTCCTTGCTCCTGGTGGTCCGGGTTCTTCAGACTGGGTCGTTGGCAGGGATGGACGGGGGTGCTGAGCCGGATGCCAGCTGGCTGGTGGGAGGTGGCGTGGAGGGAGAGTGGGAGGGAGGTGGAGCATCCGTCGGGGAGTACGTGGAGATCCCGGTTCAGGCAGGCCCATCGCCGGCCGCCGGTGGATACTCTGGACCTCACTCCGTCGCTTCCCTTTTGGTGGCCTCCGACTCCAGTCACGCGGCACCCACTCCGTCCTGCTTCCAACCCTGTATTTCCGCCGAGTTTTCATGCTCTGTTTTCACACGCTTCCTGTTAAGGTGCGCATGCGGGTGCTGTCGGTGATCCTCTCCCGGTGAGTGTGACGGAGGATGCTGGTACTTCCGGTCAGGCTTCCGGGGGTCAAGCAGCCTCCGGTCTGAGTGATAGTTTGGAGGAAGTGACTCCCATGGTGACCTATTTCCGCAGTAGTGGTCCTTCTCAGGGGTCTCGCTCCCCGCACTGGTGGTGAGGTGGTATTCATGTC
>JASANA010005215.1:0-14546 GCA_030248095.1 Ptycholaimellus sp. GST1_10
GCGACAGAGAAGAGTAGCAGTGAGGCCAAGTAGTTGTTGCCCGCTGGCTCTTTGTAGCTCTTAGGTGGGGCTTTCCGCAGACATCTGAATTTGCAGTTCAATCCGCAGTCGGAGTCCACAGAGGAAGGCTGCTGTGAAGGAATTGCTAATGACAGATGTTGCATCATTGCCGTTCTCAGGTATGCAGTTGGAGTCCACAGAGGAAGGCTGCTAGAGATGAGAAGCTTGGCAGTTGAGTTTTAGTCCTACTGTTTGTCGAATCCTATCCGCAGTTGGAGTCCACAGAGGAAGGCTGCAGGAGGAGGATTGCAGGGACAGATTGACTCTTAACGTAGTTGCTGCTGTTTGATGTCTCCCGTTCACAGTCGGAGTCCACGGAGGAAGGCTGCTGAAGCGAGAGTGCAGTGACAGTCTGAACTCCTGGTGGCCGTAGGCCTGTGCCTGCCGAGTCAGGCCATGTAGACGGGGTGGCCGTTGGCCTGTGTCTGGTTCAGGTTGCAGTCGAAGTTGGCCCAGCTGCCGCTGAGCTTGCTGAACTAGACCATGTATAAACAGATGGCCGGAGGCCTGCGCCAGTCGCATTACTTCCCTTTGTAGCTGAAGAGCAGAGAAGAAATGTGCTGGCCATTGATGAACATTGACACATCATTCTTGGGCGACCAATCGATGGGCGTAGAATGAGAAGAGGTCAATGGGCGTCTGGAGGCCGTAGGCGAAGATCTGGATGCCGAAGCCGAAGCCGTGGGCGGAGTTCTGGAAGCCGTAGCCCTTGCAGATTTGCGCCGTCAAAAAAGGTCAGCAAATCTCAATCAGACGCAGTGTAGAACCGAAGTTCCGTAGATATCTTCTTTTATCCATCTTTAGGAGAAGCGTAGATGAGAAGTTCACCGCAGAGTTTCATTAAAGTAAACTTTAATGCTATAGTCGGCGATATTTGAAAGGCAGAATCGATGCCGCTCCTTTCAGGCCTCCTTGAAGGATGAAGGAGGAAGAAGGTAAGAGTGTTTGAGGTGCAGGGGTTGTTGGCGTTCATCTGTACACTGTCTGCGTGGCACCGGCTGAAGATGCTCTGCATCTCAGAGATGCTCAGTTGGGCACACTTGGCGTAGAGGAACACACTCCTGGCCTTTCTTGATCTGCCTCAGTGAAGGGGAAGGGTTGAGGGTAGATAGAAGGTGTCTTGAGGACATGCTGAGTGCGCCGGCGGCTAGATAGGCAATGTTCTCGTAGCGGCCGTAGCTGAAGCATGCCCTCTGCATCCTGTCCTATGAGGAGTGGAGAAAGGGGGTAGTTTGAGGATGCTGTTTGTGACGATGTTGGTGCGTTTGATGTGAGCGCTGTTCATCTGGCTGTGGTCCTTCTAGGCCTTGGCCACCTGGCTCAGGTTCAGTCCGGAGACAGGCGAGGCATGGCTGCACAATTGTAGGTGCTGGCCTGTAGGCTTAGATTCTTGGTTCCCGTTTGGGTACCCTTTTCTCTCGCCCGGCGGCGAAATTAGAGGCAGAGGTAGGAGGTGAGGGAAGATGGACGCGCATGTCGGTGGTGTGAAAGGCGGGCGGTCTAAGCTAGGCAATGCTTAGAGGCCTGTCGCACTGGAGGCTGTGAGGCTTTGAGGGGAGGAATTGAGGGGGCTTGTACGTCGGAGAAGCACGGGGCGGACATGCAGGGCTTGTAAGGCGCGGGCATCTGGTACAAGCGAATCCGCTGGAAGGAGGGCTGGAGGTCCTTTGGCCGCGTAGAGGCTGCAGGAGGGAGGGTGGGCAGTGGGCCTTTGGCTGCGTACAAGCGATGGGATGGGAGGGCGGCGATGCTTTGGCCATGCCTTTTGGGCATCGAAGATTGATGAGGGCCTTTCATGTGTGGTGAGATAGTAATACTTTCTCTGCGCTTCTTATGACTGGAACAGTTGGCCTGGTTGAACTGCTCCAAGTTCTGCAGCTTGGGATGACAGTGTATTGTCTGCTTGGGTTTACGTCGTTTCTCTTACGTCGATTCTTTAGGCTCGTAGGCAGGGGCGAGTGGCCGTGCAATTGTTTAGTTGGAGGGCAGCAGAGAGTTTGCTGCAGCTCGGGATAACACGGAGCAATTATGCAGGCCGCCGTGAAGAATTGACGCAGCTCGGGATGACGCTCACAATCTGTTCAGGTTGAGGGCCGTGAAGAAATTGACGCAGCTCGGGATGACGCTGAGCAATTGCAGCGGATTGAAGGTGGAGAAGGGGTTTACACAGCTCGGGATGACGCCAGGCAAGTTGCAGTCGGTGATGGCCGCAAAGAGATTACGCAGCTCGGGATGATGCTGGCAACTTGCTCGGAGGAGAGGTGCTGAGCTGAAAGCAGGGCAGAGTAGAGGAGTTGCCGGAGCAGAGCTGTCTGTTGGCCGCTCCAAAAGGGGCTTTGCCGAGTTACGTAAACTTTATGTTTAGCACTACTCTCGCCTCCTTTTGGATTCGTTGAAAGAAGCATAGATAGAATTTGCATATCTCAATAGACAGTGCAAAATCTGGCAGGCGGCAAATTGATCGCAGTTGGCCAATTCGTTGTCGTGCTCGTGGAGGCGGAGCTGGAAGCCGTCCAGGTTTCCGTCTGCCAGGTACACCACCGACCTCTTACTGCTGGGCAGAGTGAGGAGGGGGACTGGAGGCAGGAGACCTTTTGAGGTCTGGAGTGGGCGCCTTCCAGACGGGGAACTTCATGACGCTGTACGTGTTCATGCAGTTGCCAGAGTCATTGCGGAAGCCGTCCAGGATTCCGTAGGCCTGGTACACCACCGACCTCTGGCTGCAGTTGCAGGAAGGAAGGGGAGTGATAGTGACGGCCTTCGTGGAATTAGAGAGACGTCTTCCAAAGGCAGAGCTTCATGGCGCTGTGCGTGTACATGTAGCTGCCGGAGTAGAAGGCGGCATAGATGCCGGGCTAGTTCCGCTTGATGCTGGAGCAGAGGATGGGCAGCAAGCAGTGGCTGCAGCTGAACGGGCGGAGTTTGGAGGCCAGTGGAATGTTGCCAATGGCGAGCTGGAAGTGGCAGAGGCCGCAGTCGAAGTTGTCCAGGATGCTGAACACGTTGCAGCCTGCGGCGTTCAGGTTCCAGTTGTGGCCGTCTAGAAAGCCGCAGCGAGAGCAGTGGGTGTCCAGGAACTATGCGGTCTTCCAGGACGGGCAGAAGGAGGAGGGCACAGGTCTCTGGAGGGCCCCTTGTGGATGGCGTTGCTGTCGGAGCGCACGCAGAGGGCAGAGGCCTCAAAGGCGTTGCGCTCTCAGTTGATGCTGTCCATGAAGTAGTCCTTCTGGCTGTAGGCGAGCAGGATGGGTTGCAGCTGGCTGGCAGGGCGAAGAGGTCGCAGTGGATGCAGTCCACTAGGCCATGCTCATGCAGGCCGCTGTCAATCATCGAAGAGTAGAGGTCGATTCTGAATCGGTTTTGCCAAGTGTCTTCCAGTTTCTTGCGCTGAGATTCACCTAATCATAAAGATTAGTAAATCTAGATGGGCAAAGTCGAAAGACGGTGGCCGATTCTGAATCGGGCTGGTCTTCTCCAGCGATGCTCGAAAGTTTACAAATCCGAAAGGATTCATAAACAGTGGTGGCCGGTGAATATTGCAGCAGGCAGCAGTGAGTTTGAACTGGTCGGAGCCAATGTCCAAACTCAAGCAGCGGAGGCAAAGCTTTCGCTGGAAGGCTGGCTATTGCTGTCCGGCGTAGATTGCAGCTGGCGGCAGTGAGTTTGAAAACTGATCGGAGCCGATTTCCAAAATTAGGCAGCGGAGGCGAAGCTTCTGCTGGATAGCTGGCTGCTGTTGACCGGCGAGGATTGCAGCAGGCAGCAGTGAGTTCCGAAAACTGATCGGAGCTAATTTTCAAACTCAAGCAGCAAAGACGAATTGTCAGCTGGAAGGCTGATAGCTGCTGGCTGGGAAAGATTGTAGCGGGCAGCAGCAAGTTTGAAAACTGACCGAAGCCAATTTTGAAACTCTAGCAGCAGATGCAAAGACTCCGTTGCTGGCTGGTGGCTGCAGGGAATTTCAGAATCCATTCAAGGATAATGAAATTGCTGTCGACGATGCTTGTGTAGATAGCAGGAAAACAACTTTTCAGTTAGTTTTCGATGTTCAAGCAGCAAAGTTGATCTCGTGCCGACGGAGACTGGGGTTGGTAGCGGAGTGCTTTGAAAACTGACAATAGCCAAATTTTCAAAGTCCAGCTGCAAAGTCGTTTTTGGAGCTGGTTGGCTAGCAGCAGTAGAGAATTTTCAAAATCCGTTTAAGGACAATGAAATTCTGTCAACGATGCTTTGACGATGGCATGAAAAGAAACTTTTCAGTTAATTTTCAATGCCCTGCAGCGAAGTTGAATCTGGTCTCGATCGTCGGCGTAGAACAATTTCACAAAATCCATAAGGATAGAGTGAAATCATTGAAGCAGGCTGGTAGTTGAAGAGGAACTTTTCAGTTTGCTTCTGGACCCGTCGCAGCGAAGTACGGTGGCACTGATGTTGGCTGACATCATCGATGACATTGGCTGACATAGAGAGTTTCGCAATATCCGCTCAAGGATAGTGTGAAACTCGGAGCTGCAATGTTGCTGATGAAGATCAGACATTGAAAATAGACTCAAAGTCAATTTTCAACTCCTTGCAGCATAGTCGCAGGTGCTGCCGGATCGGAGTTCTCGAGGCATGCTCTGGCTGAGTAAAGTCAGGGCGCTGCAGGTGATTCTGTCTGGCAGCAAAGCGCACCAGCCGTCCCAGCTCTGCCAGAACCTTCGCGAAGATGCTGAAGGCATAGGCGTCTATCGCCGTCTCCAAAACCCCCGCCATCTTGAGCCGGTCGGTGATGTCAGTGAGGGTGTCCGTGAGGCTCTCCAGACTGTACAGGTCATTCTCCCACGCCGGCTCCACCGCTGCCAGCTTCTGGAACAGCTCCGTTTGGATCAGGTCCGTCCGCTGGTAGTTCTGGTCCAGCGTCACCACGGCTGTTGCGAATTTGCCGCGGACGTTTGGGTCCAGCTGTTTGATCTTGTCTTTGGCCGCTCCTTCCAGGCCATGAAGGAGATGGTATAACTTGTCCCTCTCAGGCATCTTGGCCTTCTCCAGCAGGTTCTCTATCCAGTTCCTGAAGCGCGGGTAGGCACTGATGTCATCTTTGCTGAACGTCTTGATCGTGTGCTTGATTTTCGGAAGGGACCAGCTGGGCCTCTCTCTCCCGGCATCCTCCTCTTGTCCCCGGCGCAGGCTCCTTCTTCTTCCACTCTCGATTCTCTCCAGCAGGCCTGCCATGGCCCACATGAGCTCCGCTGGGGCTCCTCCCAGAACGCCTCCTCTGCTCTGGTGCTGGTGGTAGGATGGGCTCCTAGGGTGTCATGTCGGGCTCCTTGGCCGTCTGGCCCTTGCCTGACCCCAGTCGTCGCTAAAGCACTCCCAGTCTCGTCCTCTTCCTTGCCCGCGGCACCCGCGACCTTCGTCCTCATCGTTGCTGCTACTGCCTCCACCGCCACCACCGCCGCCAGTGGCTCCACCCTGGCCATGGCCTCCGCCACCCCCTGTTTGTCTTGGGGCTCCTCCGCGGCCGGGGCCTCCGCTGCCTCCTCCGTCGTGGTGGTCTCCTCTGGCCCTGGAGCTCCACCGCGGTGCTCACCAGGGCCTCCGCTGCCCCGTTCAGCCCTGCCGTCCGGGGTTCCACCCCGGCTCACACCGCGGCCTCCGCCACCCCACTCGCCGCTGTCTGCGCCCCGACTCTGAGCCCACTCGTAGACGATTTCCCAAAGCTCTCTGTAGCCTCCTCCGCGGGCCGGGGCTGGGGCTATCGGGGAGGGTAGGCGTCTCCGCTCGGCATCGCTGCCTTCCTCCTCTCCGCTGCGCCTCGTGGCTCTGCTCGCCACCCACCACGGGTCCTGGCTGTTCCATCCAGACCCCCGAGTGCTGTGCCGACTGCTCGGTCTGTGGCTGCTGGCCCCGCTGAGGAGGCTCATCTCATCTTCATGCCGTCTCCAAAGCTCTTGCAGTTGCCAGCGACAGTCGGCATCTATCGTCTGGTTGATGAGCTCCTCGCCCATCGTTTGATGCCAGCCAGCGAAGTTCCATTCCGTTTCGGGCTGTCTCTTCTCTTCTTCTCTCTTTCTCTTCTCATCCTCCTGGTGTCGCCATAGCTCCTCAGCCTGCTTCTGCTGGCGCTCCTCAGCCTGCTTCTGCTGGCACTCCTCGGCCTCTTGGCGGGCCTTCTCCTCACGCTCCGCTTGCAGGCGGTCCTCTGCCTCCTGCCACAGGCACTTATCCTCTCGTCGGTGCTGGTCGTCGTCCGCCCAGTGGCAGGAGCTGGCGCGGCTGGCCCGTTGGCTGTCCATCCCGCTCCAGCCGTTGCTCGGCGCCCCGCCCAGGCTGAGCAGGTCCAGCAGGTCCCCGACGTCGTCGGCCTGCCCGCTGTTGACGTTGCTCCCATCGTCATCCTTGCGGCTGCTGGGCATTGTGCTCTTCTTCCAGCTTCCCCTGGATGGGGAACTTTGTTTCTGATTGGGCACCCTGCCCTTACAGCGGGGCTTTGCACTGGACCGCCGTGAACTCCCCCGGCTGTTGGCGCTGCTGCCCGACCGGCTGGCTGCTCCCGCGATGCTCCGGCCGTTGATGCCTCCCAGACCACAGTACTTGTAGGCCGGGGCCCGGTAGCTGCGTCCGCCGCCACCGCGATGCCTGTTGCCGCCACCAGCTCCTCCAGCGATGCTGGTTCCGCCCCCTGGCATGTAGGCGAGTTGGCAGAGGGGGCAGAAGAAGTCGAAGCCTGATGCCCCTCTGGGGTTGTTGTCGATGATGGTGGCCTCGATGCTCTCCCGGACATCCTTGCGGGCCAAGCCGGCTGGCTTCCACATGCGGTCCAGGCCGCCCATGCAGAACTTCTGCCCACAGCGCACGCACCGGGTCCGCCATCGGTCATGCACACCCCCTCTTCCTCCCCCGCAGTCCTCTCTGCACTTGTCCACTCTATCCTCCGCCTTCACTTTGTAGAGGGAGGCCATTTTCCTGCAGTCGGATCTGCAGGGGAAGTGTGAGGCTAAAATGTACTTGCACCGGTGTCTAGTGGGCTTAGCGCTTCTGCCAGTGGCCCACTCTGCGCCTGCTGAGCTTCCACTGCTTGCCGAAGAACTCGCCGTTGTCTCTCTCTCTCCGCGCACTCTCTCAATTCACCCCCACAGCCCCTGCCCCGAAAGTAGGTATGCAGGGACCTCTCAGGCACGGGCTTAGCAGTAGGCCAGGGGCCCATGAGTATGCTTGTCTTGACGGCCTGACGCAATCAGCTGCCCTCCAAGTTCTCCACCTCTCCCAGCTCCTTCAACTCTTTCACCACCAGCTTCCTCCTCCAGAAAGAGAAAACCACCAAAAAGCAGTGGGCTTAGCACTCGGCCAGGGGCCCACACGCAGTTGAGGAAAAGAAGAGACGCGGAGACCCTTGTCGCTGACGGCGCCTTTCCAGGTCTCGTAGTTGGTGATGCAGGAGCCGGAGCCCACGCCCCAGCTGATCTGCACCGCGCGCCCGTCCACCGACAGACGCTCACCCAGGCTCCAATGTTACTTCAGGTCTGCTTATGCAACTGGCTGCGTGTCCCCAGCCCAGGATTACCGGGTGCGGCGTCCAAAAGTTGACAAACTTGAAGACACAGGTTCTCCATGCCATTGCAGTTCTGGGAGCTCTTGCTTCACACAAATGTTTGTCTAGGTGTCTATTATAAGCATGTAAAGCGGTTTGATGTTTCGTGCAGTCTGAATGGAGAAAAGGAAATATTAGTTGAAGAAGTCAGAAAAATGGCTGTCAGCAGAATACATTCTAGTACACCTAATTTTGGCAATTAATTTATCCACCCCACTTGCAGCTAGAGAGTTAATTTTTTTACATAAATTAGGTCTAACCTTGGTTAATAAGATTGGTAATTTGCAGCTCAATTGATTAAACAGGTGTGGAGAAATTGTCATTTTAGTAAAATAAATCTAAAAACAAGTTGGCTTGCAGACTGGTCTGTCCAATGATATCGGGAAACAATAGGAAATGTGGAAAATCCCATTATTTCAATAGCTATTTCTTGCCACAGGAAAGACCTAGAAGGCTGAAAAGTTATACCTAAGTTAAGGGCCTTTTAGGACTAAATTGTGTTAAATTTCTGGCTTCAAAGCTTTTTATGGACCAGAGGTATAAAGCTGCAAAGTTGGATGGCATTTTTTTGAGTCTCAACCCAAGTTGTTTTAGAGTGGTTTTACTAAAACGGCAAGTTCTCCACACCTGTTTCATCAAATGAGCTGCAAACTTCTACACTTACTAAAGAAGGTTAGGCCTACTTTGTGTGAAAAAATTAACTCTCTAGCTGCCAGTGTGGTGGAGAAATTAAGTTCCAAATTTAGGTGTATGGGAATGTACTACCCCCCTGAATTCTGCTGACAGCCATGTTTCTGACCTCTTCTACTAATATTGCCATTTCTCCATCCAGACTGCACGAAACACTAAACCGCTTTACATGCTTATAATAGACACCTAGACAAACATTTGTGTGAAGCGGGAGCTCACAGAACTGCAATGGCATGGAGAACCAGTGTCTTCAAGTTTGTCAACTTTTGGACGCCGCACCCGGTACACCGTATTCCTAAGATGCTCACGACACTTGATTCTTTTCAAGTGCTCAAACAAAATGCAGGTGAGACAGAAGATTCCACTAATAAAAAAGTAATTTCCTTGGCTTTAGGCTCGGGCAATTGTTCTTTGGGAGAAAATAGCTTTATTTTCAGCTTGAAGATGGTACAAGTTATTTCTCAACATTAGTTATTTAAACAAGTATATGGCGCAAAGCGCAATAGGTGACCGTGGAGCGCATCCTTTATATGATACTTTGCAACTCAAAAATCAAGTCTGTGGTTTCTCAACCAATTTCAAAAGTAAGGACAGATTTAGAATCGACATATAAGACTAGTGAACAAAAAAATCAACTCTTCTGTGTAATTCTCAAGACTTCAGGTACTACAGTGCAAAAACCACATATTGCAATTTTCCAACTTTCTACCCAGAAAAGTAATGTTTTACATGCTTCGGGACCAGTTCCACCCCTCCAGATATTCCTAAAATGAAATTACCTTTAAGCAAAAAAAAAGTTTGTCCAAATCCATTAAGAATTCGCCAATTCTCAACATACCCCATTTTTTCAAATTTCTACCCAAAAAAGTTATGTTTCTTATGCTCCGGGACCAGTTCCACCCCTCCAGATCTTCCTAAAATGTTATTACCTTTAATCAAAACAAGTATATGGCGCAAAGCGCAATAGGTGACCGCGGAGCATCTTAACATGTAGCAAAATCCTAAAATTAAGCAAAAGGAAAAGTCTGTGGTTTCTCAACCAAATTCAAAAGTAAACACATATTTAGAATCAGCAGTTATGAATTGTGAACAAAAAAACTCAAGTCTTGTGGGCAATTTTCAGCCATTCAACATGACAATTCTTGACTCAAAAGGAAAAGTCTGTGGTTTCTCAACCAAATTCAAAAGTAAGCACAGATTTAGAACCAGCATAAATGAATTGTGAATAAAAAAACTCAAGTCTTTTGTGCAATTCTCAGCCGTTCAGATGCTACAGAGGAAATTGGTAATTTTCGGGAAAAACTTTTTCCTACTCAGGAAAGTAATGTTTCTAATGGTCCGGCACCAGCTCCACCCCCCCAGGATCCAAGCGGCACATTATAGCTTTCAGGAAAAAAAAAGTATGTCCAGATCCGTTGAGAATTCGCCCGTGCCCAGCACTTGCAGATATATATATATACATACATATATATATATATATGAGGACAAAAGTTGAGTAACCTCTATAGACCGCGGAGCGGCCCTTCGGGCCGCTCCGCGGTCAAAAAAAGTTTGTCCAAATCCATTGAGAATTCGCCATTTCTCAACATACCCCATTTTTTAAAATTTCTACCCAAAAAAGTTATGTTTCTTATGCTCCGGGACCAGTTCCACCCCTCCAGATCTTCCTAAAATGTTATTACCTTTAAGCAAAAAAAAGTTTGTCCAAATCCGTTGAGAATTCGCCATTTCTCAACATACCCCATTTTTCAAACTTTCTACCCAAAAAAGTAATGTTTCAAATGCTCCCGGACCAGTTCCACCCCTCCAGATCTTCCTAAAATGAAATTACCTTTCAGCAAAAAAAAAGTTTGTCCAAATCCGTTGAGAATCCGCCATTTCTCAACATACCCCATTTTTCAAAAGTTCTACCCAAAAAGTAATGTTTCAAATGCTCCGGGATCAGTTCCACCCCTCCAGATCTTCCTAAAATATTGGCCTGGCGCGAGGGAGCGTAGTGATCGTCAGTGCCCAGGCCCTCTTTTCGACCCAGGTGTCATAATTGAGGGCCATTGCTAGATCTTAAAACTGATAAGGCGTTTGCTCCCGCTAGAAGCCACGGTTTGCTCTAATTCTTTTTGCATTGGAAAGAGCATCCACAAATTAGTGAAGACTCGCGGGAAAAGGCCACAAATCGAAGTATTTTAAGGAGAAAATCTATAAACAAGTTGCCGTCCGAACTCCTGCTGCCCTGCTGCTGCTGCTGCTGCTCCTTCTGCTTCGCATCTGCTAATGAACGAGAGTAGGTATTCATTTTAAACCCCCCCCCCCCCGCCTTTTCCCCTCGTCCTTGGGCCTTAGCTTGATAACCATTCAGTTAAGTTTTGAAGCATATGCACCAGTGGTGTAGTGGTGCAAGCGCTTGGGCTGCTGGATGTAACTCTTGGGTTCGAAACCTTCCAAAGAATTTATTTTATAATTTTTGTAAATTTAAAGTTGAGGAAATAGCAGGTACCATCGGCAAGTCAAAAGTAAAGCTCTTTTCTCCCAAAAAGTCGATTGCCCCAAATGTAAAGCTAAGGAAATGTTTTTAATTCTTTCTTATCTTTATTTTATTTTCAAAACCTTTTTTATTTGTTTTAATTTTATATAACTAATTTATATCATAAGCAACAATAAAAATAAAGGACATAAATTGACATAATTTAATTTTTGTATATTTAAAGGCACAGTGTACGAAAATGCAGTGTCTTTAAATTCCGTTTTCTAGTGCTAGTTGGAAAGAGGCTTGTTTAACTAAGGGGCAAGGATAATTGGTTTGGCTCAATACCACCCTGAGTCCTAGCCATGCCACTTCAAAGTTGGTAATTTTAATCGTCAAAAATAAGCTCTGAAACAATCAAACAAGATACAGCATTGATTGACGTAAAGATTGATGATTGAAAGATCGGCTGAGTGGGTAAAAATGGGTGATGTGTTAGAATGGGTGGGCTCATCATCCAGTTATAGAGCTGGCTAAAAATCGGTGTAGAAGCCAGTGGGAGCAGGAAAAAGTAGTGGGGATGTTTCACAAGGACTAACAATAGCAGCATGCAATTTTTCGCCATCAGCAGACAATTCTTTTAACTAAATTAAGGCTCTTTAACTGATCAAACCAAACGAATCGAATGGGCCTTATAAGTAAATGCATTGAAACATCAAACTTCTGAGTATGTCACAATGTAGGCAGCAGTTACATTTTGGGCCACGCCACGTTATGCCTTGCGATTTTACCAAGTTTAAACATGCCAAAATTTCGATCTCAACCTATTTCACTTATTTTGGCTTGGCAGGTCTTAGCAGGGCATTCTCCGATTTTTGGCGAATTTTTTTCTAACTCAATTTTGCCACCCCTATGCTAGAACGTGTGATTTTTGGGATTTTTTTTCTCAAAAATTTTGGTCAAAACTGGAAAAACTAAATATCCTTGCCTCACTAATTATGTGCCCTGTACCCACAATAAAAATAAGAGCTCGATTGGAGATGGTGCATTTTCGGGTATTGTGCCTTTAAAGTTGAGGAAATATCTGGCACCATCGGCAAGCCGAAAGTAAAGCTCTTTTCTCCCAAAAATTGACTACCCCGAGTATAAAGCCCAGGAAATTGTCCTACTAATGATGGAATGTGCTGTGTCATCTGTATTTTGTTTGAGCGCGCATGAAAAGAGCCTTGGAACTGCGCGCGAAAACAAAATGCAAATGCCCCACAAGCAGATTCCATCATTAGTAGGACAATTTCCTGGGCTTTATACTCGGGGTAGTCAATTTTTGGGAGAAAAGAGCTTTACTTTCGGCTTGCCGATGGTGCCAGATATTATTACCTTTCAGGGAAAAAAAAGTTTGTCAAAATCCGTTGAGAATTGAGCATTTTACAGCATACCCCATTTTTCAACCTTTCTACCCAAAAAAGTAATGTTTCAAATGCTCAAATTCCGGGTCTACCCCTCCAGATCTTCCTAAAATAGCATTACCTTTCAGGAAAAAAAAAGTTTGTCCAAATTTGTTGAGAATTCGCCCGGGGCCAGCATTTCCAGAAATATATATACCTACATGAGGACAAAAGTTGAGTAACCTCTATAGACCGCGGAGCGGCCCTTCGGGCCACTCCGCGGTCAAAAATAAAAACAAATGTTGTGTAGGTCTACCTCAGACCAGTTGCCTTTACCACTACACCCCTGGTGCACAAGTACACAGCCTTTAGATAGTATTTAAATTAAAACTGCGCAGTCTTTATCACAGTGGTGAATGAATACATATAACCATTCATGGAGGAGATGTGAAAAAAGGGGGCAGGCCAATGCCAGTCAACAAAAAACGGGTTGAATGTAATGAAGAGGATTCGTTTTTACCCAGGTGCCACTTTTTATTCCAATGCTGCAATGGGCACAGTGCCAGATGCTCACAACCATTAAAAGACTGAAATTTTAGCAATCATGTGTTCTAGATGACAGTCTAACATTTTACTAGTTCAATACTTGTTTCAGTGTCAAAGCCCATTCAAATTGGACCTAGGTCAAAAGGAGGGCTAATCTCAGATCCTTTTCCCTTGCACCACTTGCACCATCCCAATACATACAAGGTAGGTCCAAATATAAAGTTAGGCCAGAAACAAATTTCAACATTTGAAACATTTGCAAGTCTGGACGTCTGAGTGCACAAAACAATCAAACAATTTTCACTACTGTACTCAATCTACTCAATACATTCATTGATGGTATCTATGCAAGAGTGCTGTGATGACAGGGTAAAATAAGCAACATCCTATGGGTAGCCATGACATCATATGGTGCTGCCAAAGCTTGTCATTGCGAATATAGGCAATGTTAAACTGACTGGGCACCTGTTCGTTTTGAAGCCCTTGAAAGGTTTTAGTGCTAAGTAGGGTAGATGTTCTAAAAATTAAGTCTTAAACATTGTTTAAACGCATGCTTAGACAAACCCCCAGGAGGGCCAACTTTTGGGACCCCCGGGGGGGGCAACTTTGGGACCCCCAGGGGGTCCAACTTTTGGGAGCCCCAGGGGGGGCCAACTTTTGGGACCCCCAGGGGGCCTTCTAGGGGCCGCATACATGCCTCCAATTTCGTCTAAAAACCAGAGAGTTATGATTTTTCCTATTTTGAAACATAGAAATTTTAAGTTTTAAGGAAAAACCCAAAAATTATGCAAAACCCCAATAAAGGTCCCAAGCCACCACCAATGTGGACCTTCATACAAAATTTCAGCCAATTTCGTTGAAAAACCAGAAGTTATGATTTTCCCTATTTTGAAACATCAAAATTCTAGTTTTAAGGGAAAACCCAAAAATTATGCAAAACTTCAATAAAGGTCCCAAGCCACCACCAAAGCGGACCTTCATGCAAAATTTCAGCCAATTTCATTGAAAAACCAGAGAATTATGATTTTTCGCATTTTGAAACATTGTAAACTTAAGTTTTGGGCAAAAAACGAAAAATTACACCAAGCGGCCAAAATGGCCTGGAGATACCACCCAGACGGACCTTCATGCAAAATTTCAGCCAATTTGGTTGATAAACCGCGGAGGCCCGCCCCCGGAGGCATATATATATATATATATATATATATATATATATATATATATATATATATATATATATATATATATATATATATATATATATATATATATATATATATATATACTAGTAATATAAGTCAGTAGCCGTGCTACCCAATGGCCACCTTCAGTTAAAAGTTACTTGAACAGTTACATCACACAAAACATCCTGGAAAAAGTTACATTTCAAAAGTATTTTCCAGATTTACCCATTTAAAATATACAAATGATGTGTAAAATATAAATAATTTAAAAATACTTCATGGCCCTTGTGACCACAATTCTAAAAGGTTCAAAAAACTCAACAGATAACGCATCCACAAAGCCAATGCCTTACACATTGCAAGCTATTAAACTTAACCTTTACCTTGCCTTGAATAATTACTTGATTCATCCCAAATACATCAGGCTCCTGGGTAGGTCAAAAATCGAAAAATTGACATCAGTCAATTCATTTTTTTCAAATATTTTACAAAACACATTGAAAATTAACCAATTCGTTTTAAGCAGAACTTTGTAGTTTAATTTAAAAAAAATTCCAGCAGAAAAAAGTAAAAACAAGTATATGGCACAAAGCACAATAGGTGACCATGGAGCGAATTCCCCCTTCCACATTTACCTGTAGCAGATG
>JASANA010005217.1:0-16234 GCA_030248095.1 Ptycholaimellus sp. GST1_10
TATATGTAAGTAGTGAAATTCCCACCTTCCCTCCTTCCTCCCTGTCCTTGCACTGAAACGTACCTGAACCTCCTCTGATCTTCACCTTCCGCCACCCACCACCACGCCTATACATCATTGCTTACACTTACTCATCTATCATCATATTTTTTAACCTTATTATTTATGGGCTTGCCTTGGGTTTCATGGGATTGTTGATCCACTGATGGAATATTCAGGACAGATTCCAGTGCCTATTCTGTAACGTGTACACTTGCTGGGGGCGAGTGACAGCTGCCAGTCCTGGGCCCAGCGCTCCAGAGTGCTTAGGGCTAGGCTGAGTGTGGCGGGGCAGGGGGCGGCTAGGCAAACATCGTGGGCATGGGCCCGAGACCCCTAGGCCCGCTCTTCCACCTTGTGCATAACCCCACATAAGGCCAAGGAGACCGAGGGGAAGCCATGCACCTGGGACATCAAGGGCTGTATCAGCAACGTTATCATTCACTGGGAGCGAGTGCACAAGGCAGAGTAGCCAGAGCTGTTCACGCAGCTGCAGGAAGCCTATGAAGGTCCTATACTATCTAATCTACTGTCTAATCCTATCTAATAAATTTAGAAGAATTGAAGAAGGACGTATCGAGGGCCAGGAAAAGTACAAGCAGAAAAAGCCAACGCCATCGCCAACCCTGACAACAATGGACCGCTACGTGAGTTCCACCCTCCGCTTCAAGGCCCATGGTGCAGAGCACAAGAAGCTAACGCAGAAGCTGACACTGTTCGTGGCTGGAGCTCCCGGCTAGAAGAGTCACCTGAATTGCACTGAGCCCACTGAGACCAACTTTATGATCTGAGGCCTACAGCGTGGTGGAGGACGTTCGCTTTCGTGGCACTCCATCATCAGTTCACCTGAGCCCCGCTACTCCATGCCTTCCCGCTGGACCATTGCGCGCCGAGTTCAGGAGCATGGCCAAAACGTCCTTCAACTCATCCGCAAGACCCTCGCCAGACACGCCCTGCATCATTCTGGTCCTAGACCTATCTCAACTACAAACGCAATTCTCTTTCCTATGACCAGGTGGTCGCCGAGGTGCTTGTTCAGTGTAATCCCAGCCTTCTCAAGGACCACAATGTCTAGATTTTCATGCCAGTTGGACTCGAATTTAGCCTCCGTTTTGTTGCATTGAGCCTCCGGATTGTCTCACCATTGTTTTCTGATGTCTTGTTTGCCAGAAATCCCAAGAAATTGGACCGGAGTTTTCCATGTCACATCGAATACTTGAAAACATGGAAAAATTGGAATACATGGAAATGCCTTCCACGGTGTCCGTGAGGCACTTCCACAGCAGCTACAGCACACACTCCTCTTCTCTATGGGGGGAGGTAGAAGAGTGGGGGTAAATGAAAGAACCTGGCCTGATTAAATGAAGGATGATGCGAATGACTCCGTTGTTCTCTACTCCAACACACAATTATTTGACCACACCCAACACCTACCTACTCCCTCAATTACTCATGAACCTCTTAACCATAAATTATTCTAGACACATTTCTACTTATTTACTCAAAATAGTTTCAAAGGCAAGAATACTTTCGAACCTGATAAACGATGAACAGACGAGCAAGCATGTGCGAGCCAGCAAACAAGAATAAGAGGAAAATTGCTTTGGACAGGAGGAGGAGAGGAATCAGGAAGCAAGAAAGCGTTGGAGAGGTGAGAGGGAGCAGGAGAAGAGAGGTGTAGGGAGAAGTAAAATTGTGAAAGACGGAAAAGAGTATGGGACATAGGTTGACAGAGTGAGGCTATGGAAGACCTCCATGGCAAATTGGATCCACAATTAAGGTTAGTTCTTACGTTAGCCACAATGTGGTAGGTCGTGCAAAATGGATCCACAATTGTGGTTAGTTCTTACGTTAGCCACAATGTGGTAGGTCTTGCAAATTGGATCCACAATTGTGGTTAGTTCTTCAGTTAGCCAGAATGTGGTAGGTCGTGCAAATTGGATCCACAATTAAGGTTAGTTCTTACATTAGCCACAATTGTGATTAGTTCTTAAGTTAGCCACAATGTGGCAGGTCGTGCAAATTGGATCCACACTTGTGATTAGTTATCAAGTTAGCCACTATTTCGTTCTTCAGTTAACCACAATGTGGTAGGTCGTGCAAATTGGATCCACAATTGTGGTTAGTTCTTAAGTTAGCCTGTCGTGCAAATTGGATCCACAATTGTGGTTAGTTCTTAAGTTAGCCACAATGTGGTAGGTCATGCAAATTGGATCCACAGTTGTGGTTAGTTCTTAAGTTAGCCACACTGTGGTAGGTCGTGCAAATTGGATCCACATTTGTGGTTAGTTCTTAAGTTAGCCACAATGTGGTAGGTAATGCAAATTGGATACACAATTGTGGTTAGTTCTTGAGTTAGCCACACTGTGGTAGGTCATTCAAATTGGATCCACAATTGTGGTTGGCTCTTCAGTTAGCCACAATGTGGTAGGTCGTGCAAATTGGATCCACAACTTTCCACCTTACATTTCCATTGCATTTCAGTAAAATTCATTTTTTCCTATTTCCAAGGCATTTCCATGTATTCCAATTTTTCCATGTTTTCAAGTATTCGATGTGACATGGAAAACTCCGGTCCAATTTCTTGGGATTTCTGGCAAACAAGACATCAGAAAACAATGGTGAGACAATCCGGAGGCTCAATGCAACAAAACGGAGGCTAAATTGAGTCCAACTGGCATGAAAATCTAGACATTGTTATCCTTGAGAAGGCTGGGATTACACTGCACAAGCACCTCAGCGACGACCTGATCATAGGAAAGGGAATTGCGTTTTTAGTTGAGATAGGTCTAGGACCAGAATGAGACGAGGGCGCTTGGCGAGGGTCTTGCGGATGAGTTGAAGTACGTTTTGGCCATGCTCCTGAACTCGGCGCGCAATGGTCCAGCGGGAAGGCATGGAGTAGCGGGGCTCCAGTGAATGGATGAAGTCACGAAAGCGAACGTCTCCACCACGCTGTAGGCCTCAAATCATAAAGTTGGTCTCAGTGGGCTCAGTGCAATTCAGGGAACCTCAGTGGCAGCTCCAGCCACGAACAGTGTCAGCTTCTGCGTTAGCTTCTTGTGCTCTGCACCATGGGCCTTGAAGCGGAGGCTGGAACTCACGTAGCGGTCCATTGTTGTCAGGGTTGGCGATGGCGTTGGCTTTTTCTGCTTGTACTTTTCCTGGCCCTCGATACGTCCTTCTTCAATTCTTCTAAATTTATTAGATAGGATTAGACAGTAGATTAGATAGTATAGGACCTTCATAGGCTTCCTGCAGCTGCGTGAACAGCTCTGGGTACTCTGCCTTGTGCACTCGCTCCCAGTGAATGATAACGTTGCTGATACAGCCCTTGATGTCCCAGGTGCATGGCTTCCCCTCGGTCTCCTTGGCCTTAGACGGGGTTATGCACAGTGATAGCGGGCCTAGGCGTCTGGGCCTATGCCGACGATGTTTGCCTAGCCGCCCCCTGCCCCGCCACACTTAGCCTAGCCCTAAGCACCCTTGAGCGCTGGGCCAAGGACTGGCAGCTGTCACTCGCGCCCAGTAAGTGTACTCGTTTCAGAATAGGCAGTGGAAGTTGTCCCGAATACTCCATCTGTGGATCAACAATCCCATGAAACCCAAGGCAAGCCCATAAATAATAAGGTTAAAATATATGATATAGATGAGTAAGTGTAAGCAATGATGTATAGGCGTGGTGGTGGGTGGCGGAAGGTGAAGATCAGAGGAGGTTCAGGTACGTTTCAGTGCAAGGACAGGGGGAAGGAGGGAGGTGGGAATTTCACTACTTACATATATAAATGACAACAAAAAGTGAGCCATCAAAAAACCTACTAAAATAATATTGAAAGGACTTGTAAAGTCTTAATTTAACACCTCAATACATATTTCTGCCAGTCAGTTTTGATTTTGAAGCTGAAACAGTGCATTTAAATTTTATAAAATTTTGGGAGGAACACCCGGTAGTTACATTGTCTTGATACGTTGGGTGATAGGTAAAGCTACATTCCAGAGCTTTTGCAGCAATATCCAATAAATACCACTTTGTGAAGATTATGTGTGTTGTGCTTAGACTTGCCCGAACATATTACATTGTCTTATGAATGCATAACAGGGAGTGACATGGAGTAGTGAAGAGAAGTGAATGGATTGGAGAGCATGAAGGCTCAAGAACAATAGTGAATGGATTGGAGAGAGAGCATGAATGCTCACAAGCGTTAGTGAATGGATTGGAGAGTATGACGTGTCAAGAACTATAGTGAATGGATTGGAGAGTAGAGAGATCAGAGAGTGTGTTTGTCTATATTCTATATTATTTATTATGTATTACGTTATGATGGATTTAGTATGGAGCCCTTCTGCAATCTGGACATTTAATTATTTTAGATCCGCAATTATGAATAGTTCATTAGTTAGTTTAGTGCAGATCCCTTCTGTAATCTGTTCAGTTGTTCAATTTGGATCCGCAAGTATTTAGTCAAATATTTTCTATAATGTTAAGATTTTCTATAATGTTAAGATTGCAAAGCTTATAAGTCTTGATCAGTGGTGTGCAGGTGGAAAAATTATGGTACTTAGAAAATTCCATGTGACCCACGCCTTTCCACCTTACATTTCCATTGCATTTCAGTAAAATTCATTTTTCCTATTTCCAAGGCATTTCCATGTATTCCAATTTTTCCATGTTTTCAAGTATTCGATGTGACATGGAAAACTCCGGTCCAATTTCTTGGGATTTCTGGCAAACAAGACATCAGAAAACAATGGTGAGATAATCCGGAGGCTCAATGCAACAAAACGGAGGCTAAATTGAGTCCAACTGGCATGAAAATCTAGACATTGTTATCCTTGAGAAGGCTGGGATTACACTGCACAAGCACCTCAGCGACGACCTGATCATAGGAAAGGGAATTGCGTTTTTAGTTGAGATAGGTCTAGGACCAGAATGAGACGAGGGCGCTTGGCGAGGGTCTTGCGGATGAGTTGAAGTACGTTTTGGCCATGCTCCTGAACTCGGCGCGCAATGGTCCAGCGCGAAGGCATGGAGTAACGGGGCTCCAGTGAATGGATGAAGTCACGAAAGCGAACGTCCTCCACCACGCTGTAGGCCTCAAATCATAAAGTTGGTCTCAGTGGGCTCAGTGCAATTCAGGGAACCTCAGTGGCAGCTCCAGCCACGAACAGTGTCAGCTTCTGCGTTAGCTTCTTGTGCTCTGCACCATGGGCCTTGAAGCGGAGGCTGGAACTCACTTAGCGGTCCATTGTTGTCAGGGTTGGCGATGGCGTTGGCTTTTTCTGCTTGTACTTTTCCTGGCCCTCGATACGTCCTTCTTCAATTCTTCTAAATTGATTAGATAGGATTAGACAGTAGATTAGATAGTATAGGACCTTCATAGGCTTCCTGCAGCTGCGTGAACAGCTCTGGGTACTCTGCCTTGTGCACTCGCTCCCAGTGAATGATAACGTTGCTGATACAGCCCTTGATGTCCCAGGTGCATGGCTTCCCCTCGGTCTCCTTGGCCTTAGACGGGGTTATGCACCAGACACGGCCATTGGAAGCAGAGCCTATCCAGGTTGGGAGAACGCTCCATGACTTGTTAGCTTTTGGAAGGCCCATTACCCCTTCTTTCCAACTTCACCTTCACATAGAATAATACAGCGTATTACAATTAGTCCCTCGCATCTCCGCATTCCTTAATCACCACTACTCTCAGTTGCTAAAATGCGCACAACCTTACCCGGCTGCCATTAGTAGTTGCAGGGCAAAGTAGATCAGCAAGTGGTTTAAAGGAGCTTATCAAATCCAACATTCAGTACCATACTGAGCAGTATAGCTCTGATCAAGTGATTCATATCCATCGTCAGTCAGGACAGAAGTGAGGAAAGGAAAGTGAGGGGCAGGCATAAAATCACAATAGCGGATGCATGACATTCCCACTGTCCCTTCAAGGACACAGCCACAGCCTGCAGAAGCCTTAGGAATGCTGCAAACCTGTTTGAGAGCACGCAGAACATGCTGGGGGGAGAAAAATTAAGAATTTGGATAAAAAAAACGTCAAAAAACAAGGAAAAAATAAGTCCCTTTTTAGGTGGGAAAGTTGGAATTTTTGTTTCCAAGTAACACGTGAACCAAGTAGCCAGCGAAATCTGGAATTCCATGTTCCATGCATCCCAAAAGGGACCAAAAGGGACCAAAAAGTTGTAGACCAAAAGGGAACAATTTTTTTTACACTTACCAATTTTTCCACCTTTTCCATTTTCTACCTGCACACCACTGGTCTTGATGTTAGTATTAATCATATTAACAATGTTAATGTCAAATCAATCAATTTTAAACTACACTGAGTAATCGGGTTAATTATTCAATTTTGATCCGCACTTTTGGTTAGTTTTTAGTTAGTTTAGTGTGGATCCCTTCTGCAATCTGGACATTTGTTCAATTTAGATCCGCACTTATGGTTCGTTTTAAGTTAGTTTAGTGTGGAGCCCTTGTGCAATCTGGTCAGTTGTTCATTTAAAAATAGCATGTATGTTGTTGAATATTTTCTATAATGCTAAGATTTTCAATAATGTTAAGATTGCACAGCTTATAAAGTGTAATGTTAGTATTAATCATATTAACAATGTGAATGCCAAATCAACCAATTTTAAACTACACTGAGTAATCTGGTTAGTTGTTCAATTTTGGTCTGCAAAAATGTTGTTGAAGATTTTATATAATGTTACGATTGTACAGCCTCTAAATTTTATTGTTAGTATAAATCAAATCAACAATGTCAAGTGCATTGTTGAAGATTTTTTATAATGTTAAGATGTTCTATAATATTCATGTTAAGGATTCATGTGGAACACTGCGACAATCTGAACATTTGTTCAATTTAGATCCGCAATTATGAATAGTTCTTTAGTTAGTTTACAGTGGATCCCTTCTAAAAAAATCAAAAATCAAAAAAATGCCAAAAAATGTCAAAAATGGGCACGTTTTCAATTATTTCATGTTTTTAAATTTTTCAATGCATGGAGCACCCCAAACAAGGTAATATCGGATATCGCCAATAGATGCGCGGCCGTCTTGACACTTAGCAGGTTTAGTCTCAGTTTGTTTCAGTACTCCACTCCACCACAGCAACTATAACTGAACTGGAATGACAAAAAGAAATGCAATGTTCAGGTCTCGTTTTGGTTTCTGAGGCTTTTTAAACTAAAAATAATATATTTATTAATTGATAAAAGCAAAATGCACATTTTCAAAAAAAAATTCGAATTTCAAGGCCTCAATTTTTGAGGTTTTTTGACCATAAATCCAGAACAAAGACAAAATTTCGCCGATCCTAAAAAATCGTCCCGAGCCACCACCCAGACGGAGCTTCATGCAAAATTTCAGCCAATTTCGTTGAAAAACCAAGGAGTACGGGCCCCGGAACCACAACCTCATATATATATATATTTGGGTAGAAAGTTTGAAAAATGGGGTATGTTGAGAAATAGCGAATTCTCAACGGATTTGGACAAACTTTTTTTTGCTGGAAGGTAATAACATTTTAGGAAGATCTAGAGGGGTGGAACTGGTCCCGGAGCATTTGAAACATTACTTTTTTGGGTAGAAAGTTTGAAAAATGGGGTATGTCGAGAAATAGCGAATTCTAAACGGATTTGGACAAACTTTTTTTTTGCTGGAATGTAATAACATTTTAGGAAGATCTAGAGGGGTGGAACTGGTCCCGGAGCATTTGAAACATTACTTTTTTGGGTAGAAACTTTGAAAAATGGGGTATGTTGAGAAATAGCGAATTCTCAACGGATTTGGACAAACTTTTGTTTTTGCTGAAAGGTAATAACATTTTAGGAAGATCTAGAGGGGTGGAACTGGTCCCAAAGCATTTGAAACATTACTTTTTTGGGTAGAAACTTTGAAAAATGGGGTATGTTGAGAAATAGCGAATTCTCAACGGATTTGGACAAACTTTTTTTTACCAATAGGTAATAACATTTTAGGAAGATCTGGAGGGGTAGAACTGGTCACAAAGCATTTGAACATTACTTTTCTGGGTATAAAGCTGGAAAATTGCAATATGCGGTTTTTGCACTGTAGTACCTGAATTCTTAAGAATTGCACATAAGACTTGGTTTTTTTGTTCACTAGTCTTATAGGTCGATTCTTATTCTGTGCTTACTTTTGAAATTGGTTGAGAAAAAACACAGACTTGATTTTTGAGTTAAAAGCATCATATAAAGGATGCGCTCCTCGTTCACCTATTGCGCTTTGCGCCATATACTTGTCCTGATTGTATTGACAGTACACGATTTGAACATATCTGAAAAGTCCCTGGAGAAGAGTTTATAATATTCTTTGTTCATTTTAACATGAGTGACAATGTTTAGGGACTCTAGTGAGTTGTCAATGGACCACCACATCTTAATCCCTGTTCTTTGTCTTATTCTTGCACAGAAGTTTTTAAAAGTGGACAGAAGTTCTTGCACTAGCTATGAATCGCCATTTATATGGATGTTTGTGCATTTTTGGACTGGCAAAGATATGGGTTATGGGCAGTTATCCAAAACCGCATCGTATCTTGTACATCTCATCCAGGTTTCTTGTATTCTCCAGTTTTCTACAGAATTTCATTATCCTTGAACGGATTCTGAATCCTGCAGCTACCAGCCAGCAACGGAATATTCGCATCCGCTGCTAGATTTTCAATTTTCAAACTCGCTGATGCCCACTGCAATCTTCACTGGCCAGCAGCTGCCAGCCTTCCAGCCAAAGCTTCCCCTTCGCTGCTTGAGTTTGAAAAATTGGCTCCGATCAGTTTTCAAAACTCACTGCTGCCTGCTGCAATCTTCGCTGGCAATCACTGTTTACGAAATCCTTTCATCGGTCCAACATTGCTGGAAAAAGACCAGCCCATTCCACCCACCACCATCTTTCGACCTCGCCCCATCTAGATTTACTAATCCACACCATCATGAACTGGTGCAAGAAACTGGAAGAACATCTCAGAGGAAACTGATTCAGAATTGGCCTCTACTCTTTGATGGTGGACAACAACTTGAACAGGCACAACTTAGTGGACTGCCTCCTCTGCGGCTTCTATGGCCTGTCCATCACCTGCAACCCCAGCCTGCTCGCCCACAGCCAGAAGGACTACTTCATGGACACTCGTCAACTGCGAGCGTAAATGCTTTGAGGCCTCCGTCCTCTGCATACGCTCCGACAGCTACACCAACCACAAAGGGCCCTCCAGAGACCTGCGCCCTCCTCCTTCTGCTCGTCCCTGAAGACAGCGTAGCTCCTGGACAACTACTGCTGCTTTCGCTACAGCTTTCTGGATGGCCACAACTGGAAACTGAACACCGCGGACTGCAACATGTTCAGCATGCTGGACAACTTCGACTGCGGCCTCTGCCACTTCCAGCTCGCCATCAGTGACATCAACTGGCCTCCAAATTCCGTCTGATCGACTGCAGCCACTGCTTGCTGCCTGTCCTCTACTCCGGCATCAAGCAGAACCAGTCTGGCATCTGCGCCGCCTTTACTCCGGCAGCTACATGTACACGCACAGCACCATGGAGCTCCGCCTAGACGTCTCTCCAATTCCACAAAAGCCATCACTATCACCCTTCCTAATGCGCCCATCAGTCAGATGTCGTGGTGTACAAGGCCTATGGAATCCTGGCCGGCTTCTGCAATGACTTCGGCAACTGCATGACCACGTACAGCATCATGAAGTTCCGCATGCTGGAAGGCATCCTCTCCAGACCTCAAAATGCATCCTGCCTTCCACCCTCCTCCTTACTCTGCCCAGCAGTAAGAGGTTGGTGGTGTACCAGGCCTATGGAAAGTGTGGACTTCTGTCTCGCTTCTACTAGCACGCCAACCAATTTGCCAACTGCAATCAATTCGCCACCTGCCAGACTTTGCACTATCTATTGAGATATGCAAATTCTATCTACACTTCTTCAACCAATCCAAAAGGAGGCGAGAGTGGCACTAAACATAAAGTTTACGTAACTCTTCAAAGCCTCTTTTGGAGTGGCCTTCGGACAGCTCTGCTCTGGCAGCTCCTCCAACTCCGCCCTGCCTCTATACTCAGTACCTGTAAACCTGAGCAAGTTGCCAACATCATCCCGAGCTGCGGAAAACTCTTTGTGGCCATCAACCAAAACAACCTGCCCAGCATCATCCCGAGCTGCGTCAACTTCTTCCCCACCCTCAACCTGCAGCATTGCCCAGCGAATCCCCGAAGCTGCTTCAATATCTTCGCCCCATGCAGCCTGGACAATTGCTTAGTGTCATCCTGAGCTGTGTAAACTCTTTGCCACATTCAACATAAGCAATTGCATGGCCACGAGCCCCCGCATTGGCTAGCGAAACAATCATAATATGCCGCACTGAGCCAAGATTTCTTGTTTGAAGCAGCCGCTTTTAGGCTGTCGAAGCAGACGTCCAGTAGTCTGCACTTGTCGGATCAGCCTCCTAGTTGGCTGCAAAGCAAACTCCAAGTAGTCTGCTCGTGTCGAATCAGCTGCTTGTTTGGCTGTGAAGCAGACTCGAAGTAGCCTACCCTTGTAGTTGGCTGCTGGTTTGGCTGCGAAACGGACTCTTAGTAGTCCACACTTGTTGAGTTCAGCCGCTTGTTTGGCTGCAAAGCAGACTCGAAGTAGTCAGCGCTTGTCCAGTCAGCCACCAGTTTGGCTGCAAGGTGGACTCCTATTGGCCCACACTGACAAGATCAGCCACTTGGTTGGCTGCAAAGCAGACTCGAAGTAGTCAGCGCTTGTCCAGTCAGCCACCAGTTTGGCTGCAAGGTGGACTCCTATTGGCCCACACTGACAAGATCAGCCACTTGGTTGGCTGCGAAGCAGACTCAAAGTAGTCTGCGCTCATCCAGTCAGCCACTTGTTTGGCTGCGAGGCGGACTCATATTGGCCTGCACTGATGAGAATCAGCCACTTGGTTGGCTGCAAAACAGACTCCGAGTAGTATACGTTTGTCGAATCGGCCACCTGGTAGGCCTCGATGGGTGATGAGGATTCATTGTTCCTTCACATGTCGATAACCAGCCGCCTGGTAGGCTGGGCGCTGTCCTTGCCACCTGGTAGGCCTGCGCTGTTGCAAATTCTGTGCTTGCCAGTGCAGAGTTCCGTAGAACAAATTCGCTCTCCTCTGCATCCTCCTTCCATCCGTCAATAGCTCAAGGTGGCAAAATGCATACTAGGCCTTTGCAGAGTAACTAATATGCTGCTGTGCCTCCAAAGAGAGAAGGAATGAGGGGCTTTGCCAGCCCTTCACGTGACGCCGCTCCCATGTTGGTTGTCCCAGCTATTGAATCCTGCCGTTCTCCCGCTTCCTCAGCAAATGGGCAGAGTGTAGCAGGGCATGCCTCTGCAGTCTTCCTGCCTCCCCCCCATAAGGGTGACAGAGAAGAGTAGCAGTGAGGCCGTGTAGTTGTTGCCCGCTGGCTCCTAGTAGCTCTTAGGTGGGGCTTTCCGCAGGCATCTGAGTTTGCAGTTCAATCCGCAGTCGGAGTCCACAGAGGAAGGCTGCTGTGAAGGAATTGCTAGTGACAGATGCTGCGTCGTTGCCGTTTTCAGGTCTGCAGTCGGAGTCCACAGAGGAAGGCTGCTAGAGATGAGAAGCTTGGCAGTTGAGTTTTAGTCCTACTGTTTGTCGAATCCTGTCCGCAGTCGGAGTCCACAGAGGAAGGCTGCTGGAAGGGAATTGCAGGGACAGATTGACTCGCGATTTAGTTTCTGCTGTTTGTTGCCTCCCATTCGCAGTCGGAGTCCACAGAGGAAGGCTGCTGAAGCGAGAGTGCAGGGACAGTCTGAACTCCTGGTGGCCGTAGGCCTGTGCCTGCCGAGTCAGACCATGTAAACGAAGTGGCAGTTGGCCCATGCCTGGTTCATGTTGCAGTCGAAGGCGACCCGGTTGCCACTGAGCTTGATGAACTAGGCTGTGTAGAAACAGATGGCCGTAGGCCTGTGCCAGGCGTATTTCAGTCCTTTGAAGCTGAAGAGCAGGGAAGAAATGTGCTGGCCTTCGATGAGCATTGACGCATCATTCTTTAGTGACCAATTGATTGGCGTAGAATTAGGAGAGGTCAATGGGTGTCCTGAGGCTGCAGGCGGAGATCCTGATGCCGCAGCCGATACAGATTTGCACCATTGTAAAGGTCAGCAAATCCTAGTCAGACGCAGTGTAGAACCAAAGTTCCGTAGCTATCTTCTTTTATCTGTCTTTAGGATAATAGAAGCGTTGATGAGAAGTTTGCCACTCCTTTCAGGCCTCTTTGAAGGATGAAAGGAGGAAGGAGGTTTGCAGATGATTGTCGACGTCCATCTGTATGCTGTCCAAGCGGCGATTGCTGGAGCAGGTCTAGGCCTTGGAGCTCCACAGAGGGTGCTTGGAGGTATAGATGGAGAGAGGTTGTAAGAAGTGGTAGCAGACTGTCGGCGTCCATCTGTGTGCTGTCTGAGAGGCTCTGGCTGGAGAAGCTCTGCGTGCACTCGAGGCCAATCTTGGCCTGCCTCAGAGCTGAAGGGGGATTGGGGGTAGATGGAGGGTGTCATGAAGACTTGCAAAGTACACCAGCCGTGAAGTAGACGATGTTCTAGTAGCGGCGATAGCAGACGCTGGCTTTCAGCATCCGTCCCTATGAGGAGTAGAAAGAGTGTTTGAGGATGTGTTGGGCAATGAGCGCTGTCCATCTGACTGTAGTCCTTGGCCACCTGGCTCGGGCTCAGGTCCAGAGACAGGGGGCTCTTGGCCACGCCGAATAGAAGCGCTGGCCTGTAGGCTAAGGTTCCTGTTTGGGTACCCTTCTCTCTCGCCCGGTGGCGAAAGTAGAGGCTGAGGTAAGAGATGAATGAAGATGGATGCATATATTGGCAGTGCGAGAGGTGGGCTGTCTAAGCTGGGCATGGCTTAGGCACCTGTCGCACTGGAGGCTGTGAGGCTTTGAAGGGATGAATTGAGGTGTGTGTGTACGTGGGGGGGTGCACTGGGCGGACATGCAGGGCTTGCAAGGCGTGGGCGTCTTGTACAAGCGAGGCCGCCAGAGGGAGGGCTGGAGGTCCTTTGGCTGCTTGAGGGCCTTTCAAGTGTGAGGCGAAAGTAGTACTTTCTTTGCACTTCTTATGACTGGAACAGTTGGCCTAGTTGAATTGCGCCAAGTTCCGCAGCTCAGGATGACAGTGTCTTGTCTGTTCAGGCTTACGTCGTTTCTTTTACGTCGTTTCTCTAGGCCCATAGGCAGGGGGCTCGTGGCCATGCAATTGCTTATGTTGAATGTGGCAAAGAGTTTACACAGCTCAGGATGACACTGAGCAATTGTCCAGGCTGAATGCGGCGAAGATGTTGAAGCAGCTTGGGATTACGCTGGGCAAATGCTGCAGGTTGAGGGTGGGGAAGAAGTTGACGCAGCTCGGGATGATGCTGGGCAGGTTGCACTCGTTGATGGCCACAAAGAGTTTTCCGCAGCTCGGGATGATGTTGGCAACTTGCTCAGGTTTACAGGTACTGAGTATGAGAGGCAGGGCGGAGTTGGAGGAGCTGCCAGAGCAGAGCTGTCCGAAGGCCACTCCAAAAGAGGCTTTGAAGAGTTACGTAAACTTTATGTTTAGTGCCACTCTCGCCTCCTTTTGGATTCGTTGAAGAAGTGTAGATAGAATTTGCATATCTCAATGGATAGTGCAAAGTCTGGCAGGTGGCGAATTGATTGCAGTTGGTCAATTCGTTGGCGTGCTAGTGGAAGCAGAGCAGGAAGCCGTCCAGGTTTCCATAGGCCTTGTACACCACCGACCTCTTATTGCTGGGCAGAGTAAGGAGGAGGGTGGAAGGCAGGATGCATTTTGAGGTCTGGAGAGGATGCCTTCCAGCATGCGGAACTTCATGATGCTGTACGTGGTCATGCAGTTGCCGAAGTCATTGCAGAAGCCGGCCAGGATTCCATAGGCCTTGTACACCACCGACATCTGACTGATGGGCGCATTAGGGAAGGAGGGTGATAGTGATGGCTTTTGTGGAATTGGAGAGACGTCTTCATAGGCGGAGCTCCATGGTGCTGTGCGTGTACATGTAGCTGCCGGAGTAGAAGGCGGCGCAGATGCCAGACTGGTTCTGCTTGATGCCGGAGTAGAGGACAGGCAGCAAGCAGTGGCTGCAGTCGATCAGACGGAATTTGGAGGCCAGTTGATGTCGCTGATGGCAAGCTGGAAGTGGCAGAGGCCACAGTCGAAGTTGTCCAGCATGCTGAACATGTTGCAGTCCGTGGCGTTCAGGTTCCAGTTGTGGCCATCCAGAAAGCCATAGCGAAAGCAGTGGTAGTTGTCCAGGAGCTACGCTGTCTTCAGGGATGGGCAGAAGGAGGAGGGTGCAGGTCTCTGGAGGGCCCTTTGTGGTTGGTGTTGCTGTCGGAGCATATGCAGAGGACGGAGGCCTCGAAGGCGTTGTGCTCGCAGTTGACACTGTCCATGAAGTAGTCATTCTGGCCGTGGGCAAGCAGGCTGGGGTTGCAGGTTATGGACAGGCTGTAGAAGCCACAGCGGAGGCAGTCCACTAAGTTGTGCCTGTTCAAGTCATTGTCCACCATCAAAGAGTAGAGGCTGATTCTGAATCGGTTTTGCTGAGTGTCTTCCAGTTTCTTGCACAGAGATTTACGTAATCATAAAGGTTAGTAAATCTAGATGGGTGAGGTTGAAAGACAGTGGCCGATTCTGAATCGGGCTGGTCTTTTTCCAGCAATGCTCGAAAGTTTACAAATCCGAAAGGATTTCGTAAACAGTGATTGCCAGCGAAGATTGCAGCAGGCAGCAGTGAGTTTTGAAAACTGATCGGAGCCAGTTTCCAACTTGAGCAGCGAAGACGAAGCATTGGCTGGAAGGCTGGCAGTAGCTGGCCAGTGAAGATTGCAGTGGGCATCAGCGAGTTTGAAAATTGAAAATCTAGCAGCGGATGCGAATATTCCGTTGCTGGCTGGTAGCTGCAGGGAATTTCAGAATCCGTTCAAGGATAATGAAATTACTGTCGAAAACTGGAGAATACAAGAAACCTGGATGAGATGTACAAGATACAATATTAAACTAGAAAAAGATAACTGCACCATAACCCATATCTTTGCCAGTCCAAAAATGCACAAACATCCATATAAATGGCGATTCATAGCTAGTGCAAGAACTTCTGTACCACTTTAAAAACTTCTGTGCAAGAATAAGACAAAGAACAGGGATTAAGATGTGGTGGTCCATTGACAACTCACTAGAGTCCCTAAACATTGTCACTCATGTTAAAATGAACAAAGAATATTATAAACTCTTCTCCAGGGACTTTTCAGATATGTTCAAATCGTGTACTGTCAATACAATCAGGACAAGTATATGGCGCAAAGCGCAATAGGTGAACGAGGAGCGCATCCTTTATATGATGCTTTTAACTCAAAAATCAAGTCTGTGTTTTCTCAACCAATTTCAAAAGTAAGCACAGATTAAGAATCGACCTATAAGACTAGTGAACAAAAAAACCAAGTCTTATGTGCAATTCTTAAGAATTCAGGTACTACAGTGCAAAAACCGCATATTGCAATTTTCCAGCTTTATACCCAGAAAAGTAATGTTCAAATGCTTTGTGACCAGTTCTACCCCTCCAGATCTTCCTAAAATGTTATTACCTATTGGTAAAAAAAAGTTTGTCCAAATCCGTTGAGAATTCGCTATTTCTCAACATACCCCATTTTTCAAAGTTTCTACCCAAAAAAGTAATGTTTCAAATGCTTTGGGACCAGTTCCACCCCTCTAGATCTTCCTAAAATGTTATTACCTTTCAGCAAAAACAAAAGTTTGTCCAAAGCCGTTGAGAATTCGCTATTTCTCAACATACCCCATTTTTCAAAGTTTCTACCCAAAAAAGTAATGTTTCAAATGCTCCGGGACCAGTTCCACCCCTCTAGATCTTCCTAAAATGTTATTACATTCCAGCAAAAAAAAAGTTTGTCCAAATCCGTTTAGAATTCGCTATTTCTCGACATACCCCATTTTTCAAACTTTCTACCCAAAAAAGTAATGTTTCAAATGCTCCGGGACCAGTTCCACCCCTCTAGATCTTCCTAAAATGTTTTTACCTTCCAGCAAAAAAAAGTTTGTCCAAATCCGTTGAGAATTCGCTATTTCTCAACATACCCCATTTTTCAAACTTTCTACCCAAATATATATA
>JASANA010005218.1:0-15120 GCA_030248095.1 Ptycholaimellus sp. GST1_10
GACAGCAACTGCGCCCACCTTCAAGGAGTACTGAGAATCTGAGCCACCTAAATAGACCGCAACAACTAAAGAAAAATCTCCGCTAGAAAACGTCAGCCTTCCCTCAAGATCACCCGAGAGAAGATCAGCCTTACAGCCGTCCTGGATCTCTCAGTGACATCAATGGCTTCTGTATGCCAACTGCGTCCACTCCAAGGAGCCAAACACGTGACAAAGGCCCACTGCCAGCTCCTTTTGCAACCGATGTGGTCGCCCGGCCTCCTCGAGATGACACCCCACCACCACCTGACTCGATAAAATGACTGCGATCGGAATCGCTGAATCCGTTGAGAATTCGCCCATATATATACGTATACGATGTACAAAACTGCCAGCAACGATTCAATCAATGTGCCTGAAGACAGTCTAAACTACCTTCGTGTAATAAATTATTCTACATTCTATCAACAAATGTTAACTTTAGGAGCAAACATAACTGATGAAAAAATTGGACTTAATGTCTGAATGGATGACTTGGTTTATTGTAATATATTAATGACTTGGTGTTTCTTATTTATTAGGTTAAACAAATTTATTATTTGTAATTGAACTTTAAATTTTATTAATTTTTTTTTAATTTTCATTTGTTTTTGATTTATTTCATCAGAAGAAGGTGGGCTGGCAACTGATAGGGTGGAAGATTATGCATAACTTTATTAATGGTTCTGTTTTGTGATTAGAGTGAAAAAATTCATGTTTAGATATGTATATTGTTCACTCCAAATTTTACTTTCTCAACTAATGCCCTTATTCCGTTTTTTTGAAAATGGATGTTAATATGTATGACGAGGCACAAGGTAGAATAGTTCTGGAAGCTGAAATAATAGGATTGATTGGGGTCCAAATTGTTTGGGCATGGTGATCAATTTTAAAACGATGTGATGCTCCAGTCGCGTTTGACGGACCTGCCCCTACTCCCCCCAGGCCCGCCTCACTCCTTTGTCCTTGCTCCTCATACATGTACTTTGTGTTCGCTTCTTCCCGAGCTGTGAGGCTGTCACCGGTCTGTATGGTGTCATCGCAGTCAATTTTTTCACGGGGTTTGATGTCAGTGATATCCTACTAAACCATCATCATTTCAAAAACATGGCTAAGTGTCCGCTCGTAAAGCAACACAGTGTCTGATAGTGTTAAGAGCTGGTTGATTCGTCACCTAGCTCCTGTACCCCAACAACTTCCGCCTCTTTGTCATTGGGGACATGGGCGGCTTCCCCTCCCCATCAACATCCGTGGCTTCGGCATTGCTGTTAGCCACCTCTACAGCATCGCTACGGACTGTTCAAGTCTTACATATGGTTGCAGTGCGCTTATGGAGTGAGAAAGCTCTTAGGGTATTCTGCCTGTATTTAGAATATCCTCAATATATTTAAGAATTAATTGCTATAATTCTACTGTTTTATATGAAGAATAATACATAGAGACTTAAAATACTTTTCAATAAATTCAAGAGTCTGCTTAATGGAGTGAGAAGGCTCTTAGGGTATTCTGCCTTTAAAATATGTTGAGAGGCTGAAATATGCAAAAAAACACCTTAGCATCCAGTATCACGAACTTTTGTCCCAGGAACAATCGTTCCCAAACTTTAATTCCCCAAACTTTACCGTTCCCAGGAACTTTCATTCCCAAACTTTCGTTCCCAGGAACTTTCATTCCCAAACTTTCGTTCCCCAAACTTGCCCCACGAATTTGTTACCTAAAATTAAAATTAATTTGATAAATTTCTAAACTATTGATTATTTGATGAAACAATTTATATATGTGTTTTTAATTTTCAACCAAAACCTAAAATTTTGATGTTTCAAAAGTATATAAAATCATAATTCCATGGTTTTTCAATGAAATTGACAAAATTATGGTAGTTACACTCATCAAAGTGATATCTTGAAGCTGGCAAAATGAATTTCAAAAATATTTATTTTTTTCCCGTTTTATGGTCAAAAACCTAGTCTTGATCATTAAAAAATTAAAACAAGCAAAATTCATGGCATTTCAATGAAACCAGCATAATTTTGACCTGAAGATCCCTCTGCGTGGTATCTTGAACATGTTAGGAAATTTTTATTATTTTCCTATTTATGACAAAAAATCTAAAAATTTAATTTTGCAAATATTGGAACAATCATAAACCCACTGTTTGTTAATCGAAATCTGATTAATTTTGGCATGAAAATCCATCTGGGTGATACCTTGAAGCAAGGCCACGCGGGAATGAAAGTTTGGGAACGAAAGTTCCTGGGAACAAACATTTGGTGAACAAAAGCTTGGGAACAAAGGTTCGGGAATGAAATTCCTGGGAGTACAACCTAGAATTCCTATAGATTCCAAAGATGTCGTTGAAGCCACTGCCGAATTTTCTAGGGCCCCAAGTGTGATTGCACGAGTCCATCCAACGGCACCAGCGACGGAGCAGGCGATGAAAGCTGGCCGGGGGCCATGGTGACAGATGCGACAGGGCAAACAGGGCGTCGTAGAACTGGAACTCGGCATCCACGATCCACTCCTGGTCGGTGGCCATTTCTTCCTCCATTTCCATGGATGATGAGAAGCTTGAAGGCTGTGAATGTTTCATCAAGCTACTAGGGTTGGCCCATCCAGACTGGCCTTCCCTATCTAGACCGAGGCCTAAACCAGTCACCTCTATTAATTTATGACTCATCTTTGATTGCTATAAAGTGACGATTGGGCTGTATGCATTAGGGGTAGGATGACAGAGTGATCTGGTGGATAAACTCGGCTTCGGCTGAGTCACCTCGACTGACTCAATTAACACATCGCCTAGTATCGGTAGTCAAAATTTCGCCATGACCATCGATGAGGATCGTTCACCTACACATGATCGACGACCAGGTGGGCTGCTTACGGTCAATCAGCTAAAATTAAGGACGCTATATAAATCTTCTGGTAAAATATACCCCACCCTAAGAGGAACTAACATGAGCATTAACAAGCCGTGCGGTAAGTGTGGCACATGCGAAATGTGGCCTGAAAAGAACCAACCAATAGAACAGAGTCATGGGAGGCGCAGCTTTGCAAACCTTTTGTCAGGAATCTGTTGGTGCGATAATAAGGAGGTGATCTACTGCCTGAGCTGCGACATCCCTGGTTGTAGAATGAAATATGTGACAAAACAGAAATTAAAAAATAGAATGGGGGAACATAGGATACAGATAAAGAAGGGGGATAAGTTTACCATCATTATTCCTCCGCACATGAGAAACCAGTGGGGTGGGAAACTAAATGGGTCTTTAAGGTATATCAGATTATCGCCAGCTACGCGTCGTCTATCTACCCCGCCGAGGAAACGGAAAAAACAAAGAGGAAACCGAAGTGAACAATAGTGACACAGTACCACAACAGGATGAGCGGAGCGCTGGAAGCGAAAATGGTGCTGAACAGAAACAAGAACAATCTACCGATACTGTCGGAACGAATAGAAGAGACAAGATTCTCCTGGATGATACCAGAACAAACAGGCTCCAGAGCACTAAACTACTTGAAGTTCCTACAGAAGCATGACCAAGAGAAACTGAAGAAGGTAATGAACATGCACTGCCACTGAGGGAGAGGACGAGGGGCTCAAAGAGAGAGGACACGATTTAACAGGGAAACTGGGATGGCTGGAGAGGGACCTACAGAACATACTACAGAAAGGGTTGAAATGCAGGCCCAACAACGGTACAGGACTTGAAGAGGCAATGGAGGCAACTAGAGAAACGCTTCGGACATGGGTGGACGGGGAGAGAGAGGCAGGGAGAATAACAAGGGAGCTGATCGAAGGTGCTCTTACACGGAATAAAAACAAATACACGAACAAAGAAGATGCGGCGGGGGAAAAGGAGAATGGGACCTATTGCGAAGAGGGCTGAAAGTGGTCACCCCAGTAGATAAGGCCAGCAACAACCTAGCAATCATCTGTAAGAAGGGGTATCTAATGAGACTGAATGCAGGAGCCATAGGACATATAAGCCATGGGAAGGGAACGAGGCTGAACTTCTCGACAGACATAATACCCTGGTACAGGAAATGGGGCTAGGGGAAATCAGCGAGGAGAATAGAACAATACCGGTAATATTAATGGCACTGAAGTTCCACAAAAACCCAATTGGCGCTAGATTTATTGCGGGAGCCAAAAAGAGTAGTCTAAAATCAATAGGGCTCGAACTCACCAAGATACTAGGTACCATATAGGGTCACTGAGAAAGATACCTCAGGAGTGTAGGCGAAAGAAAAGGGCATATATGTCTTCTGGAGCATAAAAAACAGTGGGGAGGTATTACACCTTTTGCAAACGGGTGAGGGAGTTCCATCAGAATCAATGTGTTCGGCAGACTTCAGTACACTGTTCACAGCCCTAGAGCACGAACTGGTGAACAAGGCACTAAAGGAGATTACCAAGATCATTTTCAATAGGAACAAATACCAAATACCAATACCAAATCCCCAAATATGCATAAAAATTAAGGGAGGGCAGCTTACAGCTACACACTGGGGCAAGTGAACAGAATGATAGACATTACCGTGGACGAGGCATTTGTCAAATATGCAGGCATAATATTTAGGCAGGTGAGGGGGATCGCCATGGGCACTAGTTGCAGTCCGATCGTGGCAGATCTTGTGCTCTCGAAGTTGGAGTTCAATTTTCTAATTAAACCTGAGAACCTAGCTGTGGCAAAAAGGTTGAGAGGGACTAGGTGTTATATAGACGACATCTTAAGCTTCAACGAAGGCGCATTGAAAGCAGCTGCAGCTTCGAACATGTACCCTCCTTCGCTCCCGTTTTTTCGACAGAGTAACAGAAATGCAGTTGCATTTCCTAGACCTTAGCATTGGCGCAGGAGAAGGGGTGAGAACCATCTATAATAAAAAAAGAAGCTTTAATTTCGAGGTTATCACAATGCCGGAAAAATGCAGCAACCAACCTATGCAACTGGGACTGAACTCCTTCTTCAGCCAAATGATGCGTATAGCAAGAGTATGCAATAACTGGGAAGGGCTGAGGTTGAACGTGTCACTTTTAAAAGAGAACATGATTAACAAAGGATTCAATCAGAAAGAACTGGTGAATGTTGTGAAAAGGCTAGAGAAACGCTACTCTCAATTGATGAGAAGGGTCAAAGAATCAGGGGGGAGGGTGAGAAGCTTAATTTCAGTGCTCATAGTTTATGGTCGGAGGCTAGCCTCCAACCGGAGGAGGCCTCCGGTTTAAAAATAAATTCTTAGTTTATGGTCGGAGGGGATCTGGAGGAGTCCTCCGATTTACATGATAACCAGCGGGGGTGGTCTAGGGCACCTCCGGATCCCCACCGGTGGTCATAACTCATGATATACGATGAACTTAGAAAAGAGAAACATATCCTCATGCTCAGTATGCGATTTCCTGTTCATTTAGAATAGGTATTGTCAATTAAACTGCAAATTTTGAAATTGATGCTGAAAAAGAAATTTTTCAAATTTGCAAGAATGACCATAATTTGCATATCAATATGCTTGTTTTGATGCTGGGATTGCAAAAAAAATGCTTTTTAGTAAAATTAGTAAAAACTTATTTTTTGTTATCTCCAGCCTAATACCATTGGTACCCTTTCCATGCTCAAAACACTAGTTATTGGCTTCTTCGCTGCTTCACCCATCAATTAATTGATATTCAAGCTCTTCAACAATATGTAAAGGGGATAGAGCTATGTACCGGAGCGGAGCTAGGTCTGGCATTTTTGGCAAATGCCCCCCCCCCCCCAAGCCATTTCGGGGGGGGGGGCATTGGCCCCCCCCCCCGAAAATTTTTGGATTATTGGCAAAACGGTCAAAAATACAATTGAATATTTTCAGGCAGTGCTGGTCTATACTTGTTTGATGGCTTCATGCACACCCATGAGTCCATACTGCGCATTTCGTAGTACAAGCGTAACACCTTTTCTTTACTTTTTCAACTCGCTTTCCATTATGGGTGATTCAAAGAAACTGCGACCAAGGCCTCTCTCAGCAGCCACTCCAACTCCAGATGGCGCCCATGAGCTTTCCACCTCCTCATCGTCAGCCCAAGCGCCTCCAAACAAGGCACCTCCGCCACTACCGCCAAACGACATCTCTCAATTCGCCAACCGTCCTCTTCTCTCACCAGAGGAACAGCTATTCCTCCTCGAGCATCTTCTCCCTCTTTCTGCTGGGCCGTCTGGCACCCGATCTGCTCACCATCGCCACTGCCCTCCAGCGCCGCAGCCTGGATCTCATCGACTGCGTCGCCACCATACAAAGCCACTGCCAAGGCCTCGAAGACCTCGCTGAGGACCACGAGGCCTTCAAAGATGTTTCGCTTTTTCTCTGGCCAGTTCAGAAAGAGAACAGAAAATAAAAGGTCTACAATGATTCACTGAATGCGGCGGCCGGTCTTGGTTGTAATGTGGCACTTCCACGGGGATCGCGCAACCGCCAGAACCTATCCAACCGCGACTGGTATGAGGACAACGTTTGGAAGAACTACCTCACCACTGTCATCGAATCCCTCTGGTCAAGGTCTTCATATTTCCCCATGCACCTATCCACATATGCACCAATGTAGCGAATATAGGTTTGGCCAGCATCAATTGGCTGCGTTCGAGGCCCAGCGGCTGCTTCCATCAAGAATCGCCGAGGCAGATGAGGCTAAGATCTGCACGGCTGTCCTTCGCTACCAGCCTCTTCATGGGCGCTCAAGCGAATCTGTCAAGTCGGAGGTCTGAACTAAAATATGCCTAGTATATTGGAGTTCATAAGAAGAGACTGTAGGTGCAAATATGGACAGCGCGCTGGGTGCGAGAGCGCGGCTGGCAGGCGGTGGGCGTAGGGCAGGGGGAGGATGGCAGCACCGTGCTGGAAAGCCTGCCCGCCGCCCTCAAATCATGCGACCCTTCCTTCTTCCCTGCCCTTCACACCACCCTTACCGCATTGCTCACCCTTCCCGTCACCTCCTGTGAAGTTGAGAGAAGCTTTTCAGCCCTCAGGCGCATTAAGGGCTATGAGCAGGTTGCTATGGGCTCTGACAGAGTAGGGTCCACTGCCATCATTTCTATCAATCGTGACATTCCTATCAACTACACCAAAGTTATCAACACATTTAAATCCATTAAGGAAAGACGAGGCAATGTTTAGTTTGCTTTACTACTTTGCTTTGCCTAATTTAATTGTTGCAAATTAGTATGCGGATCCATTCATTTCCTTTACATTCATTCTGTGCTTTTTTTATCCTACAAATAACACATTGCTGATGAAGTTGAAAATTAGTTACTTTTTGAACAAGCTAAAACATGGCGTTTTCACCAAAAAGGAGTGCACATTTCCTATACGATTTTAAGAGTCATTTTTTCAAAGTTTTCGTCGGCTAGGGATATCCTCCACTCAAGGCAGAGGAGGCCTCTGCACAGTGGAATGACCATAAACTCAAGCAAGTGAGATGTCCACTGCCTAGAGGAGACCTCTGGAGGCTAGCCTCCGGAGGCTAACCTCCGACCATAAACTATGAGCACAGATCTCAGCCACAGAGCACGCGAGAACTAACGGGAGATATGGGATCTGGCGAGGAAGAGCACACAAAGCGAGCATGAAAGCAAGCGAAAGAAAAATCCGTGCGCAGGGAAGAGCAAGTCTTCAATATCAACTGAATTGAAGGTAGGTGATAGAGGATTTCAATTACGAACCCTGCACCATTCTACTTTGGAACTGTGGCTGTTGCTAATCTACGCTTACAGATAAGGAATTTTCCCCTACTTTCTTTCCTAGGCAGAAAATATTTTTCTTAATTTTTTTCTTTTAAATATACAACCTACATAGACATCACTCAAATATATATAAATTAATTATTTACACTACAATAACAATTACAAAAAAAAATAAAAATAATATATAGAAAATATAAATAGTATAAAAAAATAATAAAAAAAAAAAAAAAAAAAAAAAAAAATTTAAAAAAAAAAAAAAAATTAAAAATTAAATTATAAAAAAAAAAAAAAAAAAAAAAAAAAAATAAAAAATAACGAGGGGAGATGATTTTTGTCTCAGATTTTTTGTCTCAGATTTTTGACCGCGGGTCGGCCCGAAGGGCCGCTCCGCGGTCTATAGAGGTTACTGAACTTTTGTTCTCAGGTATATAGGTATCTGGAATTGCTGGGAACGGGCGAATTCTCAACGGATTTGGACAAATTTGTTTCCTGAAAGGTAATAATGTTTTAGGAAGATATTGCAGGTAGGAAGCGGTCCCGGACCATTTGAAACATTACTATTTTGGGTAGAAAGTTTGAAAAATGGGGTATACTGAGAAATGACGAATTCTCAACGGATATGGACATACTTTTTTTCCTGAAAGGTAATAACATTTAAGGAAGATCTGATGGGGTGGAACCAGTCCCGCAACAATTGAAACATTACTTTTTGGGTAGAAAGGTTCTAAATGGGGTATGCTGAGAAATGGCGAATTCTTAATGGATTTGAATACTATTTTCCCAAAAGGTAATGGAATTTTAGCATATCTGGTGGTTTGGAACCAGTCCGGGGCATTTGAAACCTTACTTTTTGGGTAGGCATGTTGAAAAATGGGGTATGCTGGGAAATGGGGAATTTGCATCGGATTTGAACATTTTTCCCCTGAAAGTTCATGCTTCATGCTCATTCATTCATGCCTTTCATGCGTCATGCTTCATGTTTCATGCTACATTGGGTGTAAAATTCATGTTTCGTAGCATGTTTAGCTCCGCGGTCACCTATTGCGCTCTGCGCCATATACTGGTTAAAAAATTTTTGTCTCAGATTTCTAATTTTACTGCGTAAATATCTTTTTTAGGGTCCAATACACTCAGCTGCCACATTGGTTTCATTTGTTTTAGTTCAAAATGGGTCATTCCTGAATCAACTATTTCCTATGCTTTAGAATAGGACTTCCCAGTCTTAAAAACATATTTCTCTGAAGCAGCTGAACGGCTAAGAATTTCACACAAAACTGGAGTTTTTTGTTCACAATTCATTGCCACAATCTGTTCACACTGTTCACAATTGCCACAATCCAAAGGGAGACATTATCCCAGCATTGCTAAGCAAAGATTGGTTTCAGCGCTATTAGCGAAAGTAAATACAGCATCCGAAATATTTCTAAGGCAAAGTCCGAGTTCATGAGCATAGTCCACCATTTTAATAATTTTTGCTATGAAGACCCAAGATTGATATTCCGTAATAAAGCTTCCTTTTGACGGTTAAGAAGTGCAGAGAGAGAGCCATGGCTTGATAATGTAAGAAGACCAGAATGATCTTTGGTACCAGGTAAAGAGATGATAGTGAAGCCGCGATTGAGGAACTCGTAGTTGAGATGGTCCTCTCGAGTGCCGCTTATATTCCGCTCCATCCAGCTGGCCACTGAGGCCACATGTCTGGCTGTCCCATTCCAAACGATTCTTAGCTGCAACTGTTGCTTAAGCGTTGACTCGTAGACCTGAAAGGTTAATGCGGGGCATTTATGAGGGCATAGCATGTAAAACGACTCGTCGATAAGGCCACCCGCATTGTAGACGGTCCCATTGCCGATGTATTTGGGGATGTTGTCGTAGATGGCGACGGGAGGGTGCAAAGGCTGAGGAGGTTGCTGGCCGGCTCTTCTCTCCTGCTCCGCCCCACTGACTGCTCCCTGTCCTCCAGGTAGTAGGCGAAGCCATTCTGCTGGACGTGGCTCATGCTGCTGGTGAGGCGGGGGAGGGAGGGGAAGGCTAGGGTCGGTGAGCGACTGGCAAAAATGCATCTTATATAGGTGCCGCTGGCTCTGAAAATCGGGGGAACAACGCCGTACCAGCCAGCACTACCACGCAGTGCCAGTTACAGAGTGGCAGAAAGTAAGAAAGTAATAAGATATAATCAGTGCCAGGCACCGTCTGTCTGTCAGGGCCAAGCACAAAGCTACGTCATCTGCCCACAACATGCAGTACGTGATAGCATTCTTTGCAGCAGCTCTACCCACAACAGGCACTACGTGAGAGAAGTCTTTGCAGTAGCTCTGCCCACAATATGCACTACGTGAGATCAGTCTTTGCAGTCTGATGTGTCCATAGCATGCACTACATGATAGCAATCTTTGCAGTCTGCTCTGCCCACATCATACTCTACGTGAGCACAGTCTTTGCAGTCTGCTCTGCCCACAAAATGCACTACTTGAGAGCAGTCTGTGCAGTCTGCTCTGCCCACAACATACACTACGTGGGAGCAGTTTTGCAGCAGCTCTGCCCATAACATGCACTACGTGAGAGCAGTCTGTGCATCAGATCTGCCCACAATATACACTACGTGAAAGCAATCATTGCAGCGGCTCTGCCCACTGAATGCACTACGTGAGAGCAGTCTTTGCAATCTGCTCTAACCAAAACATGCACTAAGTGATAGTAGTCTTTGCAGTCTGAAATGCCCATAACATGCACTACGTGAGAGCACTCTTTGCAGCAGCTCGAACCACAGCATGCACTACGAGAGAGCAGTTTTTGCAATCTGCTCTTTCCAGAACATGCGCTATGTGAGAGCAGTCGTTGCAGTCTGAAATGCCCACAACATGCACTACATGAGAGCAGTCTTTGCAGCAGCTCTGCCCAAATCATTCACTATGCGAGCGCAGTATTTGCAGCAGCTCTGCCCACAACATGCACTATGTGAGAGCAGTCTTTGCAGCAGCTCTGCCCACAATATGCACTACGTGAGATCAGTCTTTGCAGCAGCTCTGCCCACAACATGCACTACGTGAGAACAGTCTTTGCAGCAGCTCTGCCCACAGTATGCACTACATGAGATCAGTCTTTGCATCAGCTCTGCCCACAACATGCACTACGTGAGAGCATTCTTTGCAGCAGCTATGCCCACAACATGCACTACGTGAGAGAAATCTTTGCAGTAGCTCTGCCCACAACCTGCACTACGTGAGAGCATTCTTTGCAGTCAGATATGTCCACAACATGCACTACATGATAGCAGTCATGGCAGTCTGCTCTGCCCACAGCATCAGAGCAATCTTTGCAGTCTGATCTGCTCACAACATGCACTACGTGGGATCAGTTTTGCAGCAGCTCTGCCCACAACATGCACTACGTGAGAGCAGTCTTTGAAGCAACTCTGCCCACAACATGCACTACATGAGAGCAGTCTTTGCAGTCTGCTCTACGCACAGAATGCTTTAGGTGAGCGCAGTCTTTGCAGTCTGCTCTGCCCACAACATGCACTACGTAAAAGCAGTCTTTGCAATATGCTCTACCCACAAATTGCACTACGTGATAGTAGTCTTTGCAGTCTGAAATGCCCACAACATGCACTACGTGAGAGTAGTCATTGCAGTCTGCTCTGCCCAAATCATAATATACGTGAGAGCAGTCTTTGCAGTCTGCTCCGCCCACAGCATGCACTACGTGAGAGCAATCGTTTCAGTCTGGTCTGCCCACAACATGAACTACGTGAGAGCAGTCTTCGCAGTCTGATATGTCCACAACATGCACTACATGATAGCAGTCTTTGCAGTCTGCTCTGTCCACAGCATCAGAGCAATCTTTGCAGTCTGATCTGCCCACAACTTGCAGTACTTGAGGGCAGTCCTTGCAGCAGCTCTACCCACAACATGCACTACGTGAGAGCAGTCTTTGAAGCAACTCTGCCCACAACATGCACTACGTGAGAGCAGTCTTTGCAGCAGCTCTACCCACAACATGCACTACGTGAGAGCAGTCTTTGAAGCAACTCTGCCCACAACATGCATTACGTGAGAGCAGTCTTTGCAGTCTGATCTACGCACAGAATGCTCTACGTGAGCGCAGTCTTTAAAGCAGCTCTGCCCACAACATGCACTACGTGAGAGCAGTCTTTGCATCAGCTCTGCTCACAACATGCACTACGTGAGAGAAGTCTTTGCAGTAGCTCTGCCCACAACATGCACAACTTGAGAGCAGTCTTTGCAGTCTGATATGTCCACAACATGCACTACGTGAGAGAAGTCTTTGCAGTAGCTCTGCCCACAACATGCACTACTTGAGAGCAGTCTTTGCAGTCTGATATGTCCACAACATGCACTACGTGAGATCAGTCTTTGCAGCAGCTCTGCCCACAATATGCACTACGTTAGAGCAGTCTTTGCAGCAGCTCTGCTCACAACATGCACTACGTGTGAGCAGTCTTTGCAGCAGCTCTGCCCACAGTATGCACTGCATGAGATCAGGCTTTGCATCAGCTCTGCCCACAACATGCACTACGTGAGAGCATTCTTTGCAGCAGCTATGCCCACAACATGCACTACGTGAGAGAAATCTTTGCAGTAGCTCTGCCCACAACCTGCACTACGTGAGAGCATTCTTTGCAGTCAGATATGTCCACAACATGCACTACGTGGGATCAGTTTTGCAGCAGCTCTGCCCACAACATGCACTACGTGAGAGCAGTCTTTGAAGCAACTCTGCCCACAACATGCACTACATGAGAGCAGTCTTTGCAGTCTGCTCTACGCACAGAATGCTCTAGGTGAGCGCAGTCTTTGCAGTCTGCTCTGCCCACAACATGCACTACGTAAACGCAGTCTTTGCAATATGCTCTACCCACAAATTCCACTACGTGATAGTAGTCTTTGCAGTCTGAAATGCCCACAACATGCACTACGTGAGAGTAGTCATTGCAGTCTGCTCTGCCCAAATCATAATATACGTTAGAGCAGTCTTTGCAGTCTGCTCCGCCCACAGCATGCACTACGTGAGAGCAATCGTTTCAGTCTGGTCTGCCCACAACATGCACTACGTGAGAGCAGTCTTTGCAATCTGCTCTATCCAAAACATGCACTACGTGAGAGCAGTCTTTGCAGTCAACTCTGGCCACAACATGCGCTACGTGTGAGCAGTCGCCAAACGCTGCCAACCTGGCATTGTGAATGACATGACGGGTAGTAATGCAGCCACGTGCAGATCTTTGTTGTACGCCTTTCTGCAAGACCTCTGCCCTGGCCCTGAACTGCAATGGCAGCAGAAAAGGCAAACATATGGCAGTACAAATGCCGCCGACGGGGTCCTGCTTAACAGACAGAGTCTGGATGAGAGCAGTCCAAACGCAAGTGGCAAGTACAGTCACCAACCTCACACTTCTGACCAAGAACAAGTTACTCGTGCGTGCATTTTGTTATGGTGAGAGTCACCGAATATTTTCACCGTGCCTACAAAATTGCCTCATTAGTCGCGTTAATCAAAATCAAAGGGATTGTAAAGGGGTCGGTTTTAAAAGGGGCATGCTACCTGAGGTGTTTTTGTTGAACTATGAATGCAATTAATATCATGCTTAGAAATCAAATTTGAAAACCAAATTGCCGCAAATATCAAAATGAATCTTGCATTACAAACTAATAAAAGTTCTGATTCCATTGCAAAATTGATTTTATGTATTGATGCTTCGGCACATTCCATAAATGGCGATGGAGCATTAAATTATCTAGATGCTTCAGTTTCTGTAGCCAAACTAATTGTTACGAAAGCATTTGATGCCAATATTGGTCACATGGTAGGACTGGTTGCTCTCGCTGGTAGTAGTGGAGGCATTGCCTGCTGCTCTCTGAATGAAGAATCAAACGTTGTTCTTAAGCACTTATCTTGTCTCAGGGCACATGGATCGGCAGATTTTGTGCGAGCCTTGCGCTATGCATTGCTCATATTTCGCATGAAAAAACGAAAATCACCAACTAGAACAACTGATCAACGAATTCTTTTTATTTTGTCAAATCCAATTGATGTTGGCGACTCTTCATTTGCATTTTGCAAACATCTAGGTGTAAATGAAGAAAATTCAATCTCTGTAGATTTTTTGCTGTTTGGGGAAGCTACAGTTTTATACAATAAATTAGAGCTAATGAGACACACTATCAAGATAAATGAACCGCAAGGCTTTAAAATAGGTGAAGTGATGTACGCAGAATGCTATTAAAAATATTATATTAATGAGAAAAATAATATAGGAATGAATGAGTGGAGAAAAAGAGAAAAAGAGAAAAAAAAAAAAAAAAAAAAAAAAAACAATAATAAATAACAAAAAAAAAAAAAAAAAACCAAAAAAAAACAAAAAAAAAAAAAAAAAACACAAACACAAACACACAGCAAACAAAAACCCACAACCCCACAAAAACAAAAAAAAAAAACCAACACCAACCACCCAAACACCACCCCACCAACCAAAAAAAACAAACAACCCAACCCAAAAAAAAAACAAAAAAAAAAAAAAAAAAAAAAAAAAAAAAAAAAAAAAAAAAAAAACAAACCCACCCCCCATAGCTTGATTGACATAATCACCTCAAACAAATATTATTCTTCCATCTTGTTGAATAAGAAAAATACACTTTCAACTAATTTAACAATGAAAACTAAAATAAAAGAAGATGTTTGCTCTAAAATTAAATACCTTATGAATGCCCATGCATCTAAAGAACCAAATAGCACTGCCCTATGCCCTACATCTCAAAGTCTCGTTAATGTCCCTAGTTCAACACATTGGCAGTTATATGGCAATTCTTCCATTACAAATATCCCTAAGAGCAACATAAGCATGCAAACAGCAAGCACTTTAGCCAAGAACAGCAATACATCAGACCAATATTTAAATGAGTTTGCGTATACTGCGAGTTCACCAACAACGCTCAGTGGTGGTTCCACAACATTCATCGATTCTTCATTGGTCAGTGACAGTCGCTCAAGTGAAAGTAGCTCTTCGACGGAGTCTAAATAACCTGCCAAGTAAAAGCAACCAAATTATTTAATTATTTTAATGTTCAGCCATTGATTTAAATGAGTTTACTGTAACATTACAAAGGTTAATTATTTTAAAAATGTTTCAATTACCTTGTATAGTTTCATTATTGTATCAAGTTATGAATAATATTTGACTTGTAACACAGACAATAATAGGTGTTTAACAGTCAGTTTAACTATATTATGCATTTTTTTTAAAATTGCCATTTTGGCTTGGAACAGTCCACGCCTCCACGGCCGGTTCTCCAGATTAAATAAAAATATTGACAGGGTTTAGTCTCGTGTTTTCCTGCCATGGTTCTTAACACTATCGCATCCATTCCAACTG